>JAVHZZ010000197.1:35000-163652 GCA_036250195.1 Mixophyes australis | reverse complement strand
TTGATAATTGTGGGCAATGTTAGAAATGTCATGAGAAACAAGAATTATGTAAAAGAATTGATGTAAGTCATTGTTTCCAAGAGAAAGGGAGATCGGAGTGTAAAAAAGCGTTGTTTTTGGACGCCAATGAAGAAATGACTATGTTTTGCGATTTCTCCTGTTTAGAAAGACTTAGAAAGTTGATAATTGTGGGCAATGTTAGAAATGTCATGAGAAACAAGAATTATGTAAAAGAATTGATGTAAGTCATTGTTTCCAAGAGAAAGGGAGATCGGAGTGTAAAAAAGCGTTGTTTTTGGACGCCAATGAAGAAATGACTATGTTTTGCGATTTCTCCTGTTTAGAAAGACTTAGAAAGTTGATAATTGTGGGCAATGTTAGAAATGTCATGAGAAACAAGAATTATGTAAAAGAATTGATGTAAGTCATTGTTTCCAAGAGAAAGGGAGATCGGAGTGTAAAAAAGCGTTGTTTTTGGACGCCAATGAAGAAATGACTATGTTTTGCGATTTCTCCTGTTTAGAAAGACTTAGAAAGTTGATAATTGTGGGCAATGTTAGAAATGTCATGAGAAACAAGAATTATGTAAAAGAATTGATGTAAGTCATTGTTTCCAAGAGAAAGGGAGATCGGAGTGTAAAAAAGCGTTGTTTTTGGACGCCAATGAAGAAATGACTATGTTTTGCGATTTCTCCTGTTTAGAAAGACTTAGAAAGTTGATAATTGTGGGCAATGTTAGAAATGTCATGAGAAACAAGAATTATGTAAAAGAATTGATGTAAGTCATTGTTTCCAAGAGAAAGGGAGATCGGAGTGTAAAAAAGCGTTGTTTTTGGACGCCAATGAAGAAATGACTATGTTTTGCGATTTCTCCTGTTTAGAAAGACTTAGAAAGTTGATAATTGTGGGCAATGTTAGAAATGTCATGAGAAACAAGAATTATGTAAAAGAATTGATGTAAGTCATTGTTTCCAAGAGAAAGGGAGATCGGAGTGTAAAAAAGCGTTGTTTTTGGACGCCAATGAAGAAATGACTATGTTTTGCGATTTCTCCTGTTTAGAAAGACTTAGAAAGTTGATAATTGTGGGCAATGTTAGAAATGTCATGAGAAACAAGAATTATGTAAAAGAATTGATGTAAGTCATTGTTTCCAAGAGAAAGGGAGATCGGAGTGTAAAAAAGCGTTGTTTTTGGACGCCAATGAAGAAATGACTATGTTTTGCGATTTCTCCTGTTTAGAAAGACTTAGAAAGTTGATAATTGTGGGCAATGTTAGAAATGTCATGAGAAACAAGAATTATGTAAAAGAATTGATGTAAGTCATTGTTTCCAAGAGAAAGGGAGATCGGAGTGTAAAAAAGCGTTGTTTTTGGACGCCAATGAAGAAATGACTATGTTTTGCGATTTCTCCTGTTTAGAAAGACTTAGAAAGTTGATAATTGTGGGCAATGTTAGAAATGTCATGAGAAACAAGAATTATGTAAAAGAATTGATGTAAGTCATTGTTTCCAAGAGAAAGGGAGATCGGAGTGTAAAAAAGCGTTGTTTTTGGACGCCAATGAAGAAATGACTATGTTTTGCGATTTCTCCTGTTTAGAAAGACTTAGAAAGTTGATAATTGTGGGCAATGTTAGAAATGTCATGAGAAACAAGAATTATGTAAAAGAATTGATGTAAGTCATTGTTTCCAAGAGAAAGGGAGATCGGAGTGTAAAAAAGCGTTGTTTTTGGACGCCAATGAAGAAATGACTATGTTTTGCGATTTCTCCTGTTTAGAAAGACTTAGAAAGTTGATAATTGTGGGCAATGTTAGAAATGTCATGAGAAACAAGAATTATGTAAAAGAATTGATGTAAGTCATTGTTTCCAAGAGAAAGGGAGATCGGAGTGTAAAAAAGCGTTGTTTTTGGACGCCAATGAAGAAATGACTATGTTTTGCGATTTCTCCTGTTTAGAAAGACTTAGAAAGTTGATAATTGTGGGCAATGTTAGAAATGTCATGAGAAACAAGAATTATGTAAAAGAATTGATGTAAGTCATTGTTTCCAAGAGAAAGGGAGATCGGAGTGTAAAAAAGCGTTGTTTTTGGACGCCAATGAAGAAATGACTATGTTTTGCGATTTCTCCTGTTTAGAAAGACTTAGAAAGTTGATAATTGTGGGCAATGTTAGAAATGTCATGAGAAACAAGAATTATGTAAAAGAATTGATGTAAGTCATTGTTTCCAAGAGAAAGGGAGATCGGAGTGTAAAAAAGCGTTGTTTTTGGACGCCAATGAAGAAATGACTATGTTTTGCGATTTCTCCTGTTTAGAAAGACTTAGAAAGTTGATAATTGTGGGCAATGTTAGAAATGTCATGAGAAACAAGAATTATGTAAAAGAATTGATGTAAGTCATTGTTTCCAAGAGAAAGGGAGATCGGAGTGTAAAAAAGCGTTGTTTTTGGACGCCAATGAAGAAATGACTATGTTTTGCGATTTCTCCTGTTTAGAAAGACTTAGAAAGTTGATAATTGTGGGCAATGTTAGAAATGTCATGAGAAACAAGAATTATGTAAAAGAATTGATGTAAGTCATTGTTTCCAAGAGAAAGGGAGATCGGAGTGTAAAAAAGCGTTGTTTTTGGACGCCAATGAAGAAATGACTATGTTTTGCGATTTCTCCTGTTTAGAAAGACTTAGAAAGTTGATAATTGTGGGCAATGTTAGAAATGTCATGAGAAACAAGAATTATGTAAAAGAATTGATGTAAGTCATTGTTTCCAAGAGAAAGGGAGATCGGAGTGTAAAAAAGCGTTGTTTTTGGACGCCAATGAAGAAATGACTATGTTTTGCGATTTCTCCTGTTTAGAAAGACTTAGAAAGTTGATAATTGTGGGCAATGTTAGAAATGTCATGAGAAACAAGAATTATGTAAAAGAATTGATGTAAGTCATTGTTTCCAAGAGAAAGGGAGATCGGAGTGTAAAAAAGCGTTGTTTTTGGACGCCAATGAAGAAATGACTATGTTTTGCGATTTCTCCTGTTTAGAAAGACTTAGAAAGTTGATAATTGTGGGCAATGTTAGAAATGTCATGAGAAACAAGAATTATGTAAAAGAATTGATGTAAGTCATTGTTTCCAAGAGAAAGGGAGATCGGAGTGTAAAAAAGCGTTGTTTTTGGACGCCAATGAAGAAATGACTATGTTTTGCGATTTCTCCTGTTTAGAAAGACTTAGAAAGTTGATAATTGTGGGCAATGTTAGAAATGTCATGAGAAACAAGAATTATGTAAAAGAATTGATGTAAGTCATTGTTTCCAAGAGAAAGCGAGATCGGAGTGTAAAAAAGCGTTGTTTTTGGACGCCAATGAAGAAATGACTATGTTTTGCGATTTCTCCTGTTTAGAAAGACTTAGAAAGTTGATAATTGTGGGCAATGTTAGAAATGTCATGAGAAACAAGAATTATGTAAAAGAATTGATGTAAGTCATTGTTTCCAAGAGAAAGCGAGATCGGAGTGTAAAAAAGCGTTGTTTTTGGACGCCAATGAAGAAATGACTATGTTTTGCGATTTCTCCTGTTTAGAAAGACTTAGAAAGTTGATAATTGTGGGCAATGTTAGAAATGTCATGAGAAACAAGAATTATGTAAAAGAATTGATGTAAGTCATTGTTTCCAAGAGAAAGGGAGATCGGAGTGTAAAAAAGCGTTGTTTTTGGACGCCAATGAAGAAATGACTATGTTTTGCGATTTCTCCTGTTTAGAAAGACTTAGAAAGTTGATAATTGTGGGCAATGTTAGAAATGTCATGAGAAACAAGAATTATGTAAAAGAATTGATGTAAGTCATTGTTTCCAAGAGAAAGGGAGATCGGAGTGTAAAAAAGCGTTGTTTTTGGACGCCAATGAAGAAATGACTATGTTTTGCGATTTCTCCTGTTTAGAAAGACTTAGAAAGTTGATAATTGTGGGCAATGTTAGAAATGTCATGAGAAACAAGAATTATGTAAAAGAATTGATGTAAGTCATTGTTTCCAAGAGAAAGGGAGATCGGAGTGTAAAAAAGCGTTGTTTTTGGACGCCAATGAAGAAATGACTATGTTTTGCGATTTCTCCTGTTTAGAAAGACTTAGAAAGTTGATAATTGTGGGCAATGTTAGAAATGTCATGAGAAACAAGAATTATGTAAAAGAATTGATGTAAGTCATTGTTTCCAAGAGAAAGGGAGATCGGAGTGTAAAAAAGCGTTGTTTTTGGACGCCAATGAAGAAATGACTATGTTTTGCGATTTCTCCTGTTTAGAAAGACTTAGAAAGTTGATAATTGTGGGCAATGTTAGAAATGTCATGAGAAACAAGAATTATGTAAAAGAATTGATGTAAGTCATTGTTTCCAAGAGAAAGGGAGATCGGAGTGTAAAAAAGCGTTGTTTTTGGACGCCAATGAAGAAATGACTATGTTTTGCGATTTCTCCTGTTTAGAAAGACTTAGAAAGTTGATAATTGTGGGCAATGTTAGAAATGTCATGAGAAACAAGAATTATGTAAAAGAATTGATGTAAGTCATTGTTTCCAAGAGAAAGGGAGATCGGAGTGTAAAAAAGCGTTGTTTTTGGACGCCAATGAAGAAATGACTATGTTTTGCGATTTCTCCTGTTTAGAAAGACTTAGAAAGTTGATAATTGTGGGCAATGTTAGAAATGTCATGAGAAACAAGAATTATGTAAAAGAATTGATGTAAGTCATTGTTTCCAAGAGAAAGGGAGATCGGAGTGTAAAAAAGCGTTGTTTTTGGACGCCAATGAAGAAATGACTATGTTTTGCGATTTCTCCTGTTTAGAAAGACTTAGAAAGTTGATAATTGTGGGCAATGTTAGAAATGTCATGAGAAACAAGAATTATGTAAAAGAATTGATGTAAGTCATTGTTTCCAAGAGAAAGGGAGATCGGAGTGTAAAAAAGCGTTGTTTTTGGACGCCAATGAAGAAATGACTATGTT
This sequence comes from Mixophyes australis, assembly GCA_036250195.1. Taxonomy (NCBI): domain Eukaryota; kingdom Metazoa; phylum Chordata; class Amphibia; order Anura; family Limnodynastidae; genus Mixophyes; species Mixophyes australis. The sequence goes on along the minus strand of JAVHZZ010000197.1, from coordinate 158,674 downwards.
TTGCGATTTCTCCTGTTTAGAAAGACTTAGAAAGTTGATAATTGTGGGCAATGTTAGAAATGTCATGAGAAACAAGAATTATGTAAAAGAATTGATGTAAGTCATTGTTTCCAAGAGAAAGGGAGATCGGAGTGTAAAAAAGCGTTGTTTTTGGACGCCAATGAAGAAATGACTATGTTTTGCGATTTCTCCTGTTTAGAAAGACTTAGAAAGTTGATAATTGTGGGCAATGTTAGAAATGTCATGAGAAACAAGAATTATGTAAAAGAATTGATGTAAGTCATTGTTTCCAAGAGAAAGGGAGATCGGAGTGTAAAAAAGCGTTGTTTTTGGACGCCAATGAAGAAATGACTATGTTTTGCGATTTCTCCTGTTTAGAAAGACTTAGAAAGTTGATAATTGTGGGCAATGTTAGAAATGTCATGAGAAACAAGAATTATGTAAAAGAATTGATGTAAGTCATTGTTTCCAAGAGAAAGGGAGATCGGAGTGTAAAAAAGCGTTGTTTTTGGACGCCAATGAAGAAATGACTATGTTTTGCGATTTCTCCTGTTTAGAAAGACTTAGAAAGTTGATAATTGTGGGCAATGTTAGAAATGTCATGAGAAACAAGAATTATGTAAAAGAATTGATGTAAGTCATTGTTTCCAAGAGAAAGGGAGATCGGAGTGTAAAAAAGCGTTGTTTTTGGACGCCAATGAAGAAATGACTATGTTTTGCGATTTCTCCTGTTTAGAAAGACTTAGAAAGTTGATAATTGTGGGCAATGTTAGAAATGTCATGAGAAACAAGAATTATGTAAAAGAATTGATGTAAGTCATTGTTTCCAAGAGAAAGGGAGATCGGAGTGTAAAAAAGCGTTGTTTTTGGACGCCAATGAAGAAATGACTATGTTTTGCGATTTCTCCTGTTTAGAAAGACTTAGAAAGTTGATAATTGTGGGCAATGTTAGAAATGTCATGAGAAACAAGAATTATGTAAAAGAATTGATGTAAGTCATTGTTTCCAAGAGAAAGGGAGATCGGAGTGTAAAAAAGCGTTGTTTTTGGACGCCAATGAAGAAATGACTATGTTTTGCGATTTCTCCTGTTTAGAAAGACTTAGAAAGTTGATAATTGTGGGCAATGTTAGAAATGTCATGAGAAACAAGAATTATGTAAAAGAATTGATGTAAGTCATTGTTTCCAAGAGAAAGGGAGATCGGAGTGTAAAAAAGCGTTGTTTTTGGACGCCAATGAAGAAATGACTATGTTTTGCGATTTCTCCTGTTTAGAAAGACTTAGAAAGTTGATAATTGTGGGCAATGTTAGAAATGTCATGAGAAACAAGAATTATGTAAAAGAATTGATGTAAGTCATTGTTTCCAAGAGAAAGGGAGATCGGAGTGTAAAAAAGCGTTGTTTTTGGACGCCAATGAAGAAATGACTATGTTTTGCGATTTCTCCTGTTTAGAAAGACTTAGAAAGTTGATAATTGTGGGCAATGTTAGAAATGTCATGAGAAACAAGAATTATGTAAAAGAATTGATGTAAGTCATTGTTTCCAAGAGAAAGGGAGATCGGAGTGTAAAAAAGCGTTGTTTTTGGACGCCAATGAAGAAATGACTATGTTTTGCGATTTCTCCTGTTTAGAAAGACTTAGAAAGTTGATAATTGTGGGCAATGTTAGAAATGTCATGAGAAACAAGAATTATGTAAAAGAATTGATGTAAGTCATTGTTTCCAAGAGAAAGGGAGATCGGAGTGTAAAAAAGCGTTGTTTTTGGACGCCAATGAAGAAATGACTATGTTTTGCGATTTCTCCTGTTTAGAAAGACTTAGAAAGTTGATAATTGTGGGCAATGTTAGAAATGTCATGAGAAACAAGAATTATGTAAAAGAATTGATGTAAGTCATTGTTTCCAAGAGAAAGGGAGATCGGAGTGTAAAAAAGCGTTGTTTTTGGACGCCAATGAAGAAATGACTATGTTTTGCGATTTCTCCTGTTTAGAAAGACTTAGAAAGTTGATAATTGTGGGCAATGTTAGAAATGTCATGAGAAACAAGAATTATGTAAAAGAATTGATGTAAGTCATTGTTTCCAAGAGAAAGGGAGATCGGAGTGTAAAAAAGCGTTGTTTTTGGACGCCAATGAAGAAATGACTATGTTTTGCGATTTCTCCTGTTTAGAAAGACTTAGAAAGTTGATAATTGTGGGCAATGTTAGAAATGTCATGAGAAACAAGAATTATGTAAAAGAATTGATGTAAGTCATTGTTTCCAAGAGAAAGGGAGATCGGAGTGTAAAAAAGCGTTGTTTTTGGACGCCAATGAAGAAATGACTATGTTTTGCGATTTCTCCTGTTTAGAAAGACTTAGAAAGTTGATAATTGTGGGCAATGTTAGAAATGTCATGAGAAACAAGAATTATGTAAAAGAATTGATGTAAGTCATTGTTTCCAAGAGAAAGGGAGATCGGAGTGTAAAAAAGCGTTGTTTTTGGACGCCAATGAAGAAATGACTATGTTTTGCGATTTCTCCTGTTTAGAAAGACTTAGAAAGTTGATAATTGTGGGCAATGTTAGAAATGTCATGAGAAACAAGAATTATGTAAAAGAATTGATGTAAGTCATTGTTTCCAAGAGAAAGGGAGATCGGAGTGTAAAAAAGCGTTGTTTTTGGACGCCAATGAAGAAATGACTATGTTTTGCGATTTCTCCTGTTTAGAAAGACTTAGAAAGTTGATAATTGTGGGCAATGTTAGAAATGTCATGAGAAACAAGAATTATGTAAAAGAATTGATGTAAGTCATTGTTTCCAAGAGAAAGGGAGATCGGAGTGTAAAAAAGCGTTGTTTTTGGACGCCAATGAAGAAATGACTATGTTTTGCGATTTCTCCTGTTTAGAAAGACTTAGAAAGTTGATAATTGTGGGCAATGTTAGAAATGTCATGAGAAACAAGAATTATGTAAAAGAATTGATGTAAGTCATTGTTTCCAAGAGAAAGGGAGATCGGAGTGTAAAAAAGCGTTGTTTTTGGACGCCAATGAAGAAATGACTATGTTTTGCGATTTCTCCTGTTTAGAAAGACTTAGAAAGTTGATAATTGTGGGCAATGTTAGAAATGTCATGAGAAACAAGAATTATGTAAAAGAATTGATGTAAGTCATTGTTTCCAAGAGAAAGGGAGATCGGAGTGTAAAAAAGCGTTGTTTTTGGACGCCAATGAAGAAATGACTATGTTTTGCGATTTCTCCTGTTTAGAAAGACTTAGAAAGTTGATAATTGTGGGCAATGTTAGAAATGTCATGAGAAACAAGAATTATGTAAAAGAATTGATGTAAGTCATTGTTTCCAAGAGAAAGGGAGATCGGAGTGTAAAAAAGCGTTGTTTTTGGACGCCAATGAAGAAATGACTATGTTTTGCGATTTCTCCTGTTTAGAAAGACTTAGAAAGTTGATAATTGTGGGCAATGTTAGAAATGTCATGAGAAACAAGAATTATGTAAAAGAATTGATGTAAGTCATTGTTTCCAAGAGAAAGGGAGATCGGAGTGTAAAAAAGCGTTGTTTTTGGACGCCAATGAAGAAATGACTATGTTTTGCGATTTCTCCTGTTTAGAAAGACTTAGAAAGTTGATAATTGTGGGCAATGTTAGAAATGTCATGAGAAACAAGAATTATGTAAAAGAATTGATGTAAGTCATTGTTTCCAAGAGAAAGGGAGATCGGAGTGTAAAAAAGCGTTGTTTTTGGACGCCAATGAAGAAATGACTATGTTTTGCGATTTCTCCTGTTTAGAAAGACTTAGAAAGTTGATAATTGTGGGCAATGTTAGAAATGTCATGAGAAACAAGAATTATGTAAAAGAATTGATGTAAGTCATTGTTTCCAAGAGAAAGGGAGATCGGAGTGTAAAAAAGCGTTGTTTTTGGACGCCAATGAAGAAATGACTATGTTTTGCGATTTCTCCTGTTTAGAAAGACTTAGAAAGTTGATAATTGTGGGCAATGTTAGAAATGTCATGAGAAACAAGAATTATGTAAAAGAATTGATGTAAGTCATTGTTTCCAAGAGAAAGGGAGATCGGAGTGTAAAAAAGCGTTGTTTTTGGACGCCAATGAAGAAATGACTATGTTTTGCGATTTCTCCTGTTTAGAAAGACTTAGAAAGTTGATAATTGTGGGCAATGTTAGAAATGTCATGAGAAACAAGAATTATGTAAAAGAATTGATGTAAGTCATTGTTTCCAAGAGAAAGGGAGATCGGAGTGTAAAAAAGCGTTGTTTTTGGACGCCAATGAAGAAATGACTATGTTTTGCGATTTCTCCTGTTTAGAAAGACTTAGAAAGTTGATAATTGTGGGCAATGTTAGAAATGTCATGAGAAACAAGAATTATGTAAAAGAATTGATGTAAGTCATTGTTTCCAAGAGAAAGGGAGATCGGAGTGTAAAAAAGCGTTGTTTTTGGACGCCAATGAAGAAATGACTATGTTTTGCGATTTCTCCTGTTTAGAAAGACTTAGAAAGTTGATAATTGTGGGCAATGTTAGAAATGTCATGAGAAACAAGAATTATGTAAAAGAATTGATGTAAGTCATTGTTTCCAAGAGAAAGGGAGATCGGAGTGTAAAAAAGCGTTGTTTTTGGACGCCAATGAAGAAATGACTATGTTTTGCGATTTCTCCTGTTTAGAAAGACTTAGAAAGTTGATAATTGTGGGCAATGTTAGAAATGTCATGAGAAACAAGAATTATGTAAAAGAATTGATGTAAGTCATTGTTTCCAAGAGAAAGGGAGATCGGAGTGTAAAAAAGCGTTGTTTTTGGACGCCAATGAAGAAATGACTATGTTTTGCGATTTCTCCTGTTTAGAAAGACTTAGAAAGTTGATAATTGTGGGCAATGTTAGAAATGTCATGAGAAACAAGAATTATGTAAAAGAATTGATGTAAGTCATTGTTTCCAAGAGAAAGGGAGATCGGAGTGTAAAAAAGCGTTGTTTTTGGACGCCAATGAAGAAATGACTATGTTTTGCGATTTCTCCTGTTTAGAAAGACTTAGAAAGTTGATAATTGTGGGCAATGTTAGAAATGTCATGAGAAACAAGAATTATGTAAAAGAATTGATGTAAGTCATTGTTTCCAAGAGAAAGGGAGATCGGAGTGTAAAAAAGCGTTGTTTTTGGACGCCAATGAAGAAATGACTATGTTTTGCGATTTCTCCTGTTTAGAAAGACTTAGAAAGTTGATAATTGTGGGCAATGTTAGAAATGTCATGAGAAACAAGAATTATGTAAAAGAATTGATGTAAGTCATTGTTTCCAAGAGAAAGGGAGATCGGAGTGTAAAAAAGCGTTGTTTTTGGACGCCAATGAAGAAATGACTATGTTTTGCGATTTCTCCTGTTTAGAAAGACTTAGAAAGTTGATAATTGTGGGCAATGTTAGAAATGTCATGAGAAACAAGAATTATGTAAAAGAATTGATGTAAGTCATTGTTTCCAAGAGAAAGGGAGATCGGAGTGTAAAAAAGCGTTGTTTTTGGACGCCAATGAAGAAATGACTATGTTTTGCGATTTCTCCTGTTTAGAAAGACTTAGAAAGTTGATAATTGTGGGCAATGTTAGAAATGTCATGAGAAACAAGAATTATGTAAAAGAATTGATGTAAGTCATTGTTTCCAAGAGAAAGGGAGATCGGAGTGTAAAAAAGCGTTGTTTTTGGACGCCAATGAAGAAATGACTATGTTTTGCGATTTCTCCTGTTTAGAAAGACTTAGAAAGTTGATAATTGTGGGCAATGTTAGAAATGTCATGAGAAACAAGAATTATGTAAAAGAATTGATGTAAGTCATTGTTTCCAAGAGAAAGGGAGATCGGAGTGTAAAAAAGCGTTGTTTTTGGACGCCAATGAAGAAATGACTATGTTTTGCGATTTCTCCTGTTTAGAAAGACTTAGAAAGTTGATAATTGTGGGCAATGTTAGAAATGTCATGAGAAACAAGAATTATGTAAAAGAATTGATGTAAGTCATTGTTTCCAAGAGAAAGGGAGATCGGAGTGTAAAAAAGCGTTGTTTTTGGACGCCAATGAAGAAATGACTATGTTTTGCGATTTCTCCTGTTTAGAAAGACTTAGAAAGTTGATAATTGTGGGCAATGTTAGAAATGTCATGAGAAACAAGAATTATGTAAAAGAATTGATGTAAGTCATTGTTTCCAAGAGAAAGGGAGATCGGAGTGTAAAAAAGCGTTGTTTTTGGACGCCAATGAAGAAATGACTATGTTTTGCGATTTCTCCTGTTTAGAAAGACTTAGAAAGTTGATAATTGTGGGCAATGTTAGAAATGTCATGAGAAACAAGAATTATGTAAAAGAATTGATGTAAGTCATTGTTTCCAAGAGAAAGGGAGATCGGAGTGTAAAAAAGCGTTGTTTTTGGACGCCAATGAAGAAATGACTATGTTTTGCGATTTCTCCTGTTTAGAAAGACTTAGAAAGTTGATAATTGTGGGCAATGTTAGAAATGTCATGAGAAACAAGAATTATGTAAAAGAATTGATGTAAGTCATTGTTTCCAAGAGAAAGGGAGATCGGAGTGTAAAAAAGCGTTGTTTTTGGACGCCAATGAAGAAATGACTATGTTTTGCGATTTCTCCTGTTTAGAAAGACTTAGAAAGTTGATAATTGTGGGCAATGTTAGAAATGTCATGAGAAACAAGAATTATGTAAAAGAATTGATGTAAGTCATTGTTTCCAAGAGAAAGGGAGATCGGAGTGTAAAAAAGCGTTGTTTTTGGACGCCAATGAAGAAATGACTATGTTTTGCGATTTCTCCTGTTTAGAAAGACTTAGAAAGTTGATAATTGTGGGCAATGTTAGAAATGTCATGAGAAACAAGAATTATGTAAAAGAATTGATGTAAGTCATTGTTTCCAAGAGAAAGGGAGATCGGAGTGTAAAAAAGCGTTGTTTTTGGACGCCAATGAAGAAATGACTATGTTTTGCGATTTCTCCTGTTTAGAAAGACTTAGAAAGTTGATAATTGTGGGCAATGTTAGAAATGTCATGAGAAACAAGAATTATGTAAAAGAATTGATGTAAGTCATTGTTTCCAAGAGAAAGGGAGATCGGAGTGTAAAAAAGCGTTGTTTTTGGACGCCAATGAAGAAATGACTATGTTTTGCGATTTCTCCTGTTTAGAAAGACTTAGAAAGTTGATAATTGTGGGCAATGTTAGAAATGTCATGAGAAACAAGAATTATGTAAAAGAATTGATGTAAGTCATTGTTTCCAAGAGAAAGGGAGATCGGAGTGTAAAAAAGCGTTGTTTTTGGACGCCAATGAAGAAATGACTATGTTTTGCGATTTCTCCTGTTTAGAAAGACTTAGAAAGTTGATAATTGTGGGCAATGTTAGAAATGTCATGAGAAACAAGAATTATGTAAAAGAATTGATGTAAGTCATTGTTTCCAAGAGAAAGGGAGATCGGAGTGTAAAAAAGCGTTGTTTTTGGACGCCAATGAAGAAATGACTATGTTTTGCGATTTCTCCTGTTTAGAAAGACTTAGAAAGTTGATAATTGTGGGCAATGTTAGAAATGTCATGAGAAACAAGAATTATGTAAAAGAATTGATGTAAGTCATTGTTTCCAAGAGAAAGGGAGATCGGAGTGTAAAAAAGCGTTGTTTTTGGACGCCAATGAAGAAATGACTATGTTTTGCGATTTCTCCTGTTTAGAAAGACTTAGAAAGTTGATAATTGTGGGCAATGTTAGAAATGTCATGAGAAACAAGAATTATGTAAAAGAATTGATGTAAGTCATTGTTTCCAAGAGAAAGGGAGATCGGAGTGTAAAAAAGCGTTGTTTTTGGACGCCAATGAAGAAATGACTATGTTTTGCGATTTCTCCTGTTTAGAAAGACTTAGAAAGTTGATAATTGTGGGCAATGTTAGAAATGTCATGAGAAACAAGAATTATGTAAAAGAATTGATGTAAGTCTCATTGTTTCCAAGAGAAAGGGAGATCGGAGTGTAAAAAAGCGTTGTTTTTGGACGCCAATGAAGAAATGACTATGTTTTGCGATTTCTCCTGTTTAGAAAGACTTAGAAAGTTGATAATTGTGGGCAATGTTAGAAATGTCATGAGAAACAAGAATTATGTAAAAGAATTGATGTAAGTCATTGTTTCCAAGAGAAAGGGAGATCGGAGTGTAAAAAAGCGTTGTTTTTGGACGCCAATGACGAAATGACTATGTTTTGCGATTTCTCCTGTTTAGAAAGACTTAGAAAGTTGATAATTGTGGGCAATGTTAGAAATGTCATGAGAAGCAAGAATTATGTAAAAGAATTGATGTAAGTCATTGTTTCCAAGAGAAAGGGAGATCGGAGTGTAAAAAAGCGTTGTTTTTGGACGCCAATGAAGAAATGACTATGTTTTGCGATTTCTCCTGTTTAGAAAGACTTAGAAAGTTGATAATTGTGGGCAATGTTAGAAATGTCATGAGAAACAAGAATTATGTAAAAGAATTGATATAAGTCATTGTTTCCAAGAGAAAGGGAGATCGGAGTGTAAAAAAGCGTTGTTTTTGGACGCCAATGAAGAAATGACTATGTTTTGCGATTTCTCCTGTTTAGAAAGACTTAGAAAGTTGATAATTGTGGGCAATGTTAGAAAATGTCATGAGAAACAAGAATTATGTAAAAGAATTGATGTAAGTCATTGTTTCCAAGAGAAAGGGAGATCGGAGTGTAAAAAAAGCGTTGTTTTTGGACGCCAATGAAGAAATGACTATGTTTTGCGATTTCTCCTGTTTAGAAAGACTTAGAAAGTTGATAATTGTGGGCAATGTTAGAAATGTCATGAGAAACAAGAATTATGTAAAAGAATTGATGTAAGTCATTGTTTCCAAGAGAAAGGGAGATCGGAGTGTAAAAAAGCGTTGTTTTTGGACGCCAATGAAGAAATGACTATGTTTTGCGATTTCTCCTGTTTAGAAAGACTTAGAAAGTTGATAATTGTGGGCAATGTTAGAAATGTCATGAGAAGCAAGAATTATGTAAAAGAATTGATGTAAGTCATTGTTTCCAAGAGAAAGGGAGATCGGAGTGTAAAAAAGCGTTGTTTTTGGACGCCAATGAAGAAATGACTATGTTTTGCGATTTCTCCTGTTTAGAAAGACTTAGAAAGTTGATAATTGTGGGCAATGTTAGAAATGTCATGAGAAACAAGAATTATGTAAAAGAATTGATGTAAGTCATTGTTTCCAAGAGAAAGGGAGATCGGAGTGTAAAAAAGCGTTGTTTTTGGACGCCAATGAAGAAATGACTATGTTTTGCGATTTCTCCTGTTTAGAAAGACTTAGAAAGTTGATAATTGTGGGCAATGTTAGAAATGTCATGAGAAACAAGAATTATGTAAAAGAATTGATGTAAGTCATTGTTTCCAAGAGAAAGGGAGATCGGAGTGTAAAAAAGCGTTGTTTTTGGACGCCAATGAAGAAATGACTATGTTTTGCGATTTCTCCTGTTTAGAAAGACTTAGAAAGTTGATAATTGTGGGCAATGTTAGAAATGTCATGAGAAACAAGAATTATGTAAAAGAATTGATGTAAGTCATTGTTTCCAAGAGAAAGGGAGATCGGAGTGTAAAAAAGCGTTGTTTTTGGACGCCAATGAAGAAATGACTATGTTTTGCGATTTCTCCTGTTTAGAAAGACTTAGAAAGTTGATAATTGTGGGCAATGTTAGAAATGTCATGAGAAACAAGAATTATGTAAAAGAATTGATGTAAGTCATTGTTTCCAAGAGAAAGGGAGATCGGAGTGTAAAAAAGCGTTGTTTTTGGACGCCAATGAAGAAATGACTATGTTTTGCGATTTCTCCTGTTTAGAAAGACTTAGAAAGTTGATAATTGTGGGCAATGTTAGAAATGTCATGAGAAACAAGAATTATGTAAAAGAATTGATGTAAGTCATTGTTTCCAAGAGAAAGGGAGATCGGAGTGTAAAAAAGCGTTGTTTTTGGACGCCAATGAAGAAATGACTATGTTTTGCGATTTCTCCTGTTTAGAAAGACTTAGAAAGTTGATAATTGTGGGCAATGTTAGAAATGTCATGAGAAACAAGAATTATGTAAAAGAATTGATGTAAGTCATTGTTTCCAAGAGAAAGGGAGATCGGAGTGTAAAAAAGCGTTGTTTTTGGACGCCAATGAAGAAATGACTATGTTTTGCGATTTCTCCTGTTTAGAAAGACTTAGAAAGTTGATAATTGTGGGCAATGTTAGAAATGTCATGAGAAACAAGAATTATGTAAAAGAATTGATGTAAGTCATTGTTTCCAAGAGAAAGGGAGATCGGAGTGTAAAAAAGCGTTGTTTTTGGACGCCAATGAAGAAATGACTATGTTTTGCGATTTCTCCTGTTTAGAAAGACTTAGAAAGTTGATAATTGTGGCAATGTTAGAAATGTCATGAGAAACAAGAATTATGTAAAAGAATTGATGTAAGTCATTGTTTCCAAGAGAAAGGGAGATCGGAGTGTAAAAAAGCGTTGTTTTTGGACGCCAATGAAGAAATGACTATGTTTTGCGATTTCTCCTGTTTAGAAAGACTTAGAAAGTTGATAATTGTGGGCAATGTTAGAAATGTCATGAGAAACAAGAATTATGTAAAAGAATTGATGTAAGTCATTGTTTCCAAGAGAAAGGGAGATCGGAGTGTAAAAAAGCGTTGTTTTTGGACGCCAATGAAGAAATGACTATGTTTTGCGATTTCTCCTGTTTAGAAAGACTTAGAAAGTTGATAATTGTGGGCAATGTTAGAAATGTCATGAGAAACAAGAATTATGTAAAAGAATTGATGTAAGTCATTGTTTCCAAGAGAAAGGGAGATCGGAGTGTAAAAAAGCGTTGTTTTTGGACGCCAATGAAGAAATGACTATGTTTTGCGATTTCTCCTGTTTAGAAAGACTTAGAAAGTTGATAATTGTGGGCAATGTTAGAAATGTCATGAGAAACAAGAATTATGTAAAAGAATTGATGTAAGTCATTGTTTCCAAGAGAAAGGGAGATCGGAGTGTAAAAAAGCGTTGTTTTTGGACGCCAATGAAGAAATGACTATGTTTTGCGATTTCTCCTGTTTAGAAAGACTTAGAAAGTTGATAATTGTGGGCAATGTTAGAAATGTCATGAGAAACAAGAATTATGTAAAAGAATTGATGTAAGTCATTGTTTCCAAGAGAAAGGGAGATCGGAGTGTAAAAAAGCGTTGTTTTTGGACGCCAATGAAGAAATGACTATGTTTTGCGATTTCTCCTGTTTAGAAAGACTTAGAAAGTTGATAATTGTGGGCAATGTTAGAAATGTCATGAGAAACAAGAATTATGTAAAAGAATTGATGTAAGTCATTGTTTCCAAGAGAAAGGGAGATCGGAGTGTAAAAAAGCGTTGTTTTTGGACGCCAATGAAGAAATGACTATGTTTTGCGATTTCTCCTGTTTAGAAAGACTTAGAAAGTTGATAATTGTGGGCAATGTTAGAAATGTCATGAGAAACAAGAATTATGTAAAAGAATTGATGTAAGTCATTGTTTCCAAGAGAAAGGGAGATCGGAGTGTAAAAAAGCGTTGTTTTTGGACGCCAATGAAGAAATGACTATGTTTTGCGATTTCTCCTGTTTAGAAAGACTTAGAAAGTTGATAATTGTGGGCAATGTTAGAAATGTCATGAGAAACAAGAATTATGTAAAAGAATTGATGTAAGTCATTGTTTCCAAGAGAAAGGGAGATCGGAGTGTAAAAAAGCGTTGTTTTTGGACGCCAATGAAGAAATGACTATGTTTTGCGATTTCTCCTGTTTAGAAAGACTTAGAAAGTTGATAATTGTGGGCAATGTTAGAAATGTCATGAGAAACAAGAATTATGTAAAAGAATTGATGTAAGTCATTGTTTCCAAGAGAAAGGGAGATCGGAGTGTAAAAAAGCGTTGTTTTGGACGCCAATGAAGAAATGACTATGTTTTGCGATTTCTCCTGTTTAGAAAGACTTAGAAAGTTGATAATTGTGGGCAATGTTAGAAATGTCATGAGAAACAAGAATTATGTAAAAGAATTGATGTAAGTCATTGTTTCCAAGAGAAAGGGAGATCGGAGTGTAAAAAAGCTTTGTTTTTGGACGCCAATGAAGAAATGACTATGTTTTGCGATTTCTCCTGTTTAGAAAGACTTAGAAAGTTGATAATTGTGGGCAATGTTAGAAATGTCATGAGAAACAAGAATTATGTAAAAGAATTGATGTAAGTCATTGTTTCCAAGAGAAAGGGAGATCGGAGTGTAAAAAAGCGTTTGTTTTTGGACGCCAATGAAGAAATGACTATGTTTTGCGATTTCTCCTGTTTAGAAAGACTTAGAAAGTTGATAATTGTGGGCAATGTTAGAAATGTCATGAGAAACAAGAATTATGTAAAAGAATTGATGTAAGTCATTGTTTCCAAGAGAAAGGGAGATCGGAGTGTAAAAAAGCGTTGTTTTTGGACGCCAATGAAGAAATGACTATGTTTTGCGATTTCTCCTGTTTAGAAAGACTTAGAAAGTTGATAATTGTGGGCAATGTTAGAAATGTCATGAGAAACAAGAATTATGTAAAAGAATTGATGTAAGTCATTGTTTCCAAGAGAAAGGGAGATCGGAGTGTAAAAAAGCGTTGTTTTTGGACGCCAATGAAGAAATGACTATGTTTTGCGATTTCTCCTGTTTAGAAAGACTTAGAAAGTTGATAATTGTGGGCAATGTTAGAAATGTCATGAGAAACAAGAATTATGTAAAAGAATTGATGTAAGTCATTGTTTCCAAGAGAAAGGGAGATCGGAGTGTAAAAAAGCGTTGTTTTGGACGCCAATGAAGAAATGACTATGTTTTGCGATTTCTCCTGTTTAGAAAGACTTAGAAAGTTGATAATTGTGGGCAATGTTAGAAATGTCATGAGAAACAAGAATTATGTAAAAGAATTGATGTAAGTCATTGTTTCCAAGAGAAAGGGAGATCGGAGTGTAAAAAAGCGTTGTTTTTGGACGCCAATGAAGAAATGACTATGTTTTGCGATTTCTCCTGTTTAGAAAGACTTAGAAAGTTGATAATTGTGGGCAATGTTAGAAATGTCATGAGAAACAAGAATTATGTAAAAGAATTGATGTAAGTCATTGTTTCCAAGAGAAAGGGAGATCGGAGTGTAAAAAAGCGTTGTTTTTGGACGCCAATGAAGAAATGACTATGTTTTGCGATTTCTCCTGTTTAGAAAGACTTAGAAAGTTGATAATTGTGGGCAATGTTAGAAATGTCATGAGAAACAAGAATTATGTAAAAGAATTGATGTAAGTCATTGTTTCCAAGAGAAAGGGAGATCGGAGTGTAAAAAAGCGTTGTTTTTGGACGCCAATGAAGAAATGACTATGTTTTGCGATTTCTCCTGTTTAGAAAGACTTAGAAAGTTGATAATTGTGGGCAATGTTAGAAATGTCATGAGAAACAAGAATTATGTAAAAGAATTGATGTAAGTCATTGTTTCCAAGAGAAAGGGAGATCGGAGTGTAAAAAAGCGTTGTTTTTGGACGCCAATGAAGAAATGACTATGTTTTGCGATTTCTCCTGTTTAGAAAGACTTAGAAAGTTGATAATTGTGGGCAATGTTAGAAATGTCATGAGAAACAAGAATTATGTAAAAGAATTGATGTAAGTCATTGTTTCCAAGAGAAAGGGAGATCGGAGTGTAAAAAAGCGTTGTTTTTGGACGCCAATGAAGAAATGACTATGTTTTGCGATTTCTCCTGTTTAGAAAGACTTAGAAAGTTGATAATTGTGGGCAATGTTAGAAATGTCATGAGAAACAAGAATTATGTAAAAGAATTGATGTAAGTCATTGTTTCCAAGAGAAAGGAGATCGGAGTGTAAAAAAGCGTTGTTTTTGGACGCCAATGAAGAAATGACTATGTTTTGCGATTTCTCCTGTTTAGAAAGACTTAGAAAGTTGATAATTGTGGGCAATGTTAGAAATGTCATGAGAAACAAGAATTATGTAAAAGAATTGATGTAAGTCATTGTTTCCAAGAGAAAGGGAGATCGGAGTGTAAAAAAGCGTTGTTTTTGGACGCCAATGAAGAAATGACTATGTTTTGCGATTTCTCCTGTTTAGAAAGACTTAGAAAGTTGATAATTGTGGGCAATGTTAGAAATGTCATGAGAAACAAGAATTATGTAAAAGAATTGATGTAAGTCATTGTTTCCAAGAGAAAGGGAGATCGGAGTGTAAAAAAGCGTTGTTTTTGGACGCCAATGAAGAAATGACTATGTTTTGCGATTTCTCCTGTTTAGAAAGACTTAGAAAGTTGATAATTGTGGGCAATGTTAGAAATGTCACGAGAAACAAGAATTATGTAAAAGAATTGATGTAAGTCATTGTTTCCAAGAGAAAGGGAGATCGGAGTGTAAAAAAGCGTTGTTTTTGGACGCCAATGAAGAAATGACTATGTTTTGCGATTTCTCCTGTTTAGAAAGACTTAGAAAGTTGATAATTGTGGGCAATGTTAGAAATGTCACGAGAAACAAGAATTATGTAAAAGAATTGATGTAAGTCATTGTTTCCAAGAGAAAGGGAGATCGGAGTGTAAAAAAGCGTTGTTTTTGGACGCCAATGAAGAAATGACTATGTTTTGCGATTTCTCCTGTTTAGAAAGACTTAGAAAGTTGATAATTGTGGGCAATGTTAGAAATGTCACGAGAAACAAGAATTATGTAAAAGAATTGATGTAAGTCATTGTTTCCAAGAGAAAGGGAGATCGGAGTGTAAAAAAGCGTTGTTTTTGGACGCCAATGAAGAAATGACTATGTTTTGCGATTTCTCCTGTTTAGAAAGACTTAGAAAGTTGATAATTGTGGGCAATGTTAGAAATGTCATGAGAAACAAGAATTATGTAAAAGAATTGATGTAAGTCATTGTTTCCAAGAGAAAGGGAGATCGGAGTGTAAAAAAGCGTTGTTTTTGGACGCCAATGAAGAAATGACTATGTTTTGCGATTTCTCCTGTTTAGAAAGACTTAGAAAGTTGATAATTGTGGGCAATGTTAGAAATGTCATAAGAAACAAGAATTATGTAAAAGAATTGATGTAAGTCATTGTTTCCAAGAGAAAGGGAGATCGGAGTGTAAAAAAGCATTGTTTTTGGACGCCAATGAAGAAATGACTATGTTTTGCGATTTCTCCTGTTTAGAAAGACTTAGAAAGTTGATAATTGTGGGCAATGTTAGAAATGTCATGAGAAACAAGAATTATGTAAAAGAATTGATGTAAGTCATTGTTTCCAAGAGAAAGGGAGATCGGAGTGTAAAAAAGCGTTGTTTTTGGACGCCAATGAAGAAATGACTATGTTTTGCGATTTCTCCTGTTTAGAAAGACTTAGAAAGTTGATAATTGTGGGCAATGTTAGAAATGTCATGAGAAACAAGAATTATGTAAAAGAATTGATGTAAGTCATTGTTTCCAAGAGAAAGGGAGATCGGAGTGTAAAAAAGCGTTGTTTTTGGACGCCAATGAAGAAATGACTATGTTTTGCGATTTCTCCTGTTTAGAAAGACTTAGAAAGTTGATAATTGTGGGCAATGTTAGAAATGTCATGAGAAACAAGAATTATGTAAAAGAATTGATGTAAGTCATTGTTTCCAAGAGAAAGGGAGATCGGAGTGTAAAAAAGCGTTGTTTTTGGACGCCAATGAAGAAATGACTATGTTTTGCGATTTCTCCTGTTTAGAAAGACTTAGAAAGTTGATAATTGTGGGCAATGTTAGAAATGTCATGAGAAACAAGAATTATGTAAAAGAATTGATGTAAGTCATTGTTTCCAAGAGAAAGGGAGATCGGAGTGTAAAAAAGCGTTGTTTTTGGACGCCAATGAAGAAATGACTATGTTTTGCGATTTCTCCTGTTTAGAAAGACTTAGAAAGTTGATAATTGTGGGCAATGTTAGAAATGTCATGAGAAACAAGAATTATGTAAAAGAATTGATGTAAGTCATTGTTTCCAAGAGAAAGGGAGATCGGAGTGTAAAAAAGCGTTGTTTTTGGACGCCAATGAAGAAATGACTATGTTTTGCGATTTCTCCTGTTTAGAAAGACTTAGAAAGTTGATAATTGTGGGCAATGTTAGAAATGTCATGAGAAACAAGAATTATGTAAAAGAATTGATGTAAGTCATTGTTTCCAAGAGAAAGGGAGATCGGAGTGTAAAAAAGCGTTGTTTTTGGACGCCAATGAAGAAATGACTATGTTTTGCGATTTCTCCTGTTTAGAAAGACTTAGAAAGTTGATAATTGTGGGCAATGTTAGAAATGTCATGAGAAACAAGAATTATGTAAAAGAATTGATGTAAGTCATTGTTTCCAAGAGAAAGGGAGATCGGAGTGTAAAAAAGCGTTGTTTTTGGACGCCAATGAAGAAATGACTATGTTTTGCGATTTCTCCTGTTTAGAAAGACTTAGAAAGTTGATAATTGTGGGCAATGTTAGAAATGTCACGAGAAACAAGAATTATGTAAAAGAATTGATGTAAGTCATTGTTTCCAAGAGAAAGGGAGATCGGAGTGTAAAAAAGCGTTGTTTTTGGACGCCAATGAAGAAATGACTATGTTTTGCGATTTCTCCTGTTTAGAAAGACTTAGAAAGTTGATAATTGTGGGCAATGTTAGAAATGTCACGAGAAACAAGAATTATGTAAAAGAATTGATGTAAGTCATTGTTTCCAAGAGAAAGGGAGATCGGAGTGTAAAAAAGCGTTGTTTTTGGACGCCAATGAAGAAATGACTATGTTTTGCGATTTCTCCTGTTTAGAAAGACTTAGAAAGTTGATAATTGTGGGCAATGTTAGAAATGTCACGAGAAACAAGAATTATGTAAAAGAATTGATGTAAGTCATTGTTTCCAAGAGAAAGGGAGATCGGAGTGTAAAAAAGCGTTGTTTTTGGACGCCAATGAAGAAATGACTATGTTTTGCGATTTCTCCTGTTTAGAAAGACTTAGAAAGTTGATAATTGTGGGCAATGTTAGAAATGTCATGAGAAACAAGAATTATGTAAAAGAATTGATGTAAGTCATTGTTTCCAAGAGAAAGGGAGATCGGAGTGTAAAAAAGCGTTGTTTTTGGACGCCAATGAAGAAATGACTATGTTTTGCGATTTCTCCTGTTTAGAAAGACTTAGAAAGTTGATAATTGTGGGCAATGTTAGAAATGTCATGAGAAACAAGAATTATGTAAAAGAATTGATGTAAGTCATTGTTTCCAAGAGAAAGGGAGATCGGAGTGTAAAAAAGCATTGTTTTTGGACGCCAATGAAGAAATGACTATGTTTTGCGATTTCTCCTGTTTAGAAAGACTTAGAAAGTTGATAATTGTGGGCAATGTTAGAAATGTCATGAGAAACAAGAATTATGTAAAAGAATTGATGTAAGTCATTGTTTCCAAGAGAAAGGGAGATCGGAGTGTAAAAAAGCGTTGTTTTTGGACGCCAATGAAGAAATGACTATGTTTTGCGATTTCTCCTGTTTAGAAAGACTTAGAAAGTTGATAATTGTGGGCAATGTTAGAAATGTCATGAGAAACAAGAATTATGTAAAAGAATTGATGTAAGTCATTGTTTCCAAGAGAAAGGGAGATCGGAGTGTAAAAAAGCGTTGTTTTTGGACGCCAATGAAGAAATGACTATGTTTTGCGATTTCTCCTGTTTAGAAAGACTTAGAAAGTTGATAATTGTGGGCAATGTTAGAAATGTCATGAGAAACAAGAATTATGTAAAAGAATTGATGTAAGTCATTGTTTCCAAGAGAAAGGGAGATCGGAGTGTAAAAAAGCGTTGTTTTTGGACGCCAATGAAGAAATGACTATGTTTTGCGATTTCTCCTGTTTAGAAAGACTTAGAAAGTTGATAATTGTGGGCAATGTTAGAAATGTCATGAGAAACAAGAATTATGTAAAAGAATTGATGTAAGTCATTGTTTCCAAGAGAAAGGGAGATCGGAGTGTAAAAAAGCGTTGTTTTTGGACGCCAATGAAGAAATGACTATGTTTTGCGATTTCTCCTGTTTAGAAAGACTTAGAAAGTTGATAATTGTGGGCAATGTTAGAAATGTCATGAGAAACAAGAATTATGTAAAAGAATTGATGTAAGTCATTGTTTCCAAGAGAAAGGGAGATCGGAGTGTAAAAAAGCGTTGTTTTTGGACGCCAATGAAGAAATGACTATGTTTTGCGATTTCTCCTGTTTAGAAAGACTTAGAAAGTTGATAATTGTGGGCAATGTTAGAAATGTCATGAGAAACAAGAATTATGTAAAAGAATTGATGTAAGTCATTGTTTCCAAGAGAAAGGGAGATCGGAGTGTAAAAAAGCGTTGTTTTTGGACGCCAATGAAGAAATGACTATGTTTTGCGATTTCTCCTGTTTAGAAAGACTTAGAAAGTTGATAATTGTGGGCAATGTTAGAAATGTCATGAGAAACAAGAATTATGTAAAAGAATTGATGTAAGTCATTGTTTCCAAGAGAAAGGGAGATCGGAGTGTAAAAAAGCGTTGTTTTTGGACGCCAATGAAGAAATGACTATGTTTTGCGATTTCTCCTGTTTAGAAAGACTTAGAAAGTTGATAATTGTGGGCAATGTTAGAAATGTCATGAGAAACAAGAATTATGTAAAAGAATTGATGTAAGTCATTGTTTCCAAGAGAAAGGGAGATCGGAGTGTAAAAAAGCGTTGTTTTTGGACGCCAATGAAGAAATGACTATGTTTTGCGATTTCTCCTGTTTAGAAAGACTTAGAAAGTTGATAATTGTGGGCAATGTTAGAAATGTCATGAGAAACAAGAATTATGTAAAAGAATTGATGTAAGTCATTGTTTCCAAGAGAAAGGGAGATCGGAGTGTAAAAAAGCGTTGTTTTTGGACGCCAATGAAGAAATGACTATGTTTTGCGATTTCTCCTGTTTAGAAAGACTTAGAAAGTTGATAATTGTGGGCAATGTTAGAAATGTCACGAGAAACAAGAATTATGTAAAAGAATTGATGTAAGTCATTGTTTCCAAGAGAAAGGGAGATCGGAGTGTAAAAAAGCGTTGTTTTTGGACGCCAATGAAGAAATGACTATGTTTTGCGATTTCTCCTGTTTAGAAAGACTTAGAAAGTTGATAATTGTGGGCAATGTTAGAAATGTCACGAGAAACAAGAATTATGTAAAAGAATTGATGTAAGTCATTGTTTCCAAGAGAAAGGGAGATCGGAGTGTAAAAAAGCGTTGTTTTTGGACGCCAATGAAGAAATGACTATGTTTTGCGATTTCTCCTGTTTAGAAAGACTTAGAAAGTTGATAATTGTGGGCAATGTTAGAAATGTCACGAGAAACAAGAATTATGTAAAAGAATTGATGTAAGTCATTGTTTCCAAGAGAAAGGGAGATCGGAGTGTAAAAAAGCGTTGTTTTTGGACGCCAATGAAGAAATGACTATGTTTTGCGATTTCTCCTGTTTAGAAAGACTTAGAAAGTTGATAATTGTGGGCAATGTTAGAAATGTCATGAGAAACAAGAATTATGTAAAAGAATTGATGTAAGTCATTGTTTCCAAGAGAAAGGGAGATCGGAGTGTAAAAAAGCGTTGTTTTTGGACGCCAATGAAGAAATGACTATGTTTTGCGATTTCTCCTGTTTAGAAAGACTTAGAAAGTTGATAATTGTGGGCAATGTTAGAAATGTCATGAGAAACAAGAATTATGTAAAAGAATTGATGTAAGTCATTGTTTCCAAGAGAAAGGGAGATCGGAGTGTAAAAAAGCATTGTTTTTGGACGCCAATGAAGAAATGACTATGTTTTGCGATTTCTCCTGTTTAGAAAGACTTAGAAAGTCATTGTTTCCAAGAGAAAGGGAGATCGGAGTGTAAAAAAGCGTTGTTTTTGGACGCCAATGAAGAAATGACTATGTTTTGCGATTTCTCCTGTTTAGAAAGACTTAGAAAGTTGATAATTGAAAGACTTAGAAAGTTGATAATTGTGGGCAATGTTAGAAATGTCACGAGAAACAAGAATTATGTAAAAGAATTGATGTAAGTCATTGTTTCCAAGAGAAAGGGAGATCGGAGTGTAAAAAAGCGTTGTTTTTGGACGCCAATGAAGAAATGACTATGTTTTGCGATTTCTCCTGTTTAGAAAGACTTAGAAAGTTGATAATTGTGGGCAATGTTAGAAATGTCATGAGAAACAAGAATTATGTAAAAGAATTGATGTAAGTCATTGTTTCCAAGAGAAAGGGAGATCGGAGTGTAAAAAAGCGTTGTTTTTGGACGCCAATGAAGAAATGACTATGTTTTGCGATTTCTCCTGTTTAGAAAGACTTAGAAAGTTGATAATTGTGGGCAATGTTAGAAATGTCATGAGAAACAAGAATTATGTAAAAGAATTGATGTAAGTCATTGTTTCCAAGAGAAAGGGAGATCGGAGTGTAAAAAAGCATTGTTTTTGGACGCCAATGAAGAAATGACTATGTTTTGCGATTTCTCCTGTTTAGAAAGACTTAGAAAGTTGATAATTGTGGGCAATGTTAGAAATGTCATGAGAAACAAGAATTATGTAAAAGAATTGATGTAAGTCATTGTTTCCAAGAGAAAGGGAGATCGGAGTGTAAAAAAGCGTTGTTTTTGGACGCCAATGAAGAAATGACTATGTTTTGCGATTTCTCCTGTTTAGAAAGACTTAGAAAGTTGATAATTGTGGGCAATGTTAGAAATGTCATGAGAAACAAGAATTATGTAAAAGAATATATGTAAGTCATTGTTTCCAAGAGAAAGGGAGATCGGAGTGTAAAAAAGCGTTGTTTTTGGACGCCAATGAAGAAATGACTATGTTTTGCGATTTCTCCTGTTTAGAAAGACTTAGAAAGTTGATAATTGTGGGCAATGTTAGAAATGTCATGAGAAACAAGAATTATGTAAAAGAATTGATGTAAGTCATTGTTTCCAAGAGAAAGGGAGATCGGAGTGTAAAAAAGCGTTGTTTTTGGACGCCAATGAAGAAATGACTATGTTTTGCGATTTCTCCTGTTTAGAAAGACTTAGAAAGTTGATAATTGTGGGCAATGTTAGAAATGTCATGAGAAACAAGAATTATGTAAAAGAATTGATGTAAGTCATTGTTTCCAAGAGAAAGGGAGATCGGAGTGTAAAAAAGCGTTGTTTTTGGACGCCAATGAAGAAATGACTATGTTTTGCGATTTCTCCTGTTTAGAAAGACTTAGAAAGTTGATAATTGTGGGCAATGTTAGAAATGTCATGAGAAACAAGAATTATGTAAAAGAATTGATGTAAGTCATTGTTTCCAAGAGAAAGGGAGATCGGAGTGTAAAAAAGCGTTGTTTTTGGACGCCAATGAAGAAATGACTATGTTTTGCGATTTCTCCTGTTTAGAAAGACTTAGAAAGTTGATAATTGTGGGCAATGTTAGAAATGTCATGAGAAACAAGAATTATGTAAAAGAATTGATGTAAGTCATTGTTTCCAAGAGAAAGGGAGATCGGAGTGTAAAAAAGCGTTGTTTTTGGACGCCAATGAAGAAATGACTATGTTTTGCAATTTCTCCTGTTTAGAAAGACTTAGAAAGTTGATAATTGTGGGCAATGTTAGAAATGTCATGAGAAACAAGAATTATGTAAAAGAATTGATGTAAGTCATTGTTTCCAAGAGAAAGGGAGATCGGAGTGTAAAAAAGCGTTGTTTTTGGACGCCAATGAAGAAATGACTATGTTTTGCGATTTCTCCTGTTTAGAAAGACTTAGAAAGTTGATAATTGTGGGCAATGTTAGAAATGTCATGAGAAACAAGAATTATGTAAAAGAATTGATGTAAGTCATTGTTTCCAAGAGAAAGGGAGATCGGAGTGTAAAAAAGCGTTGTTTTTGGACGCCAATGAAGAAATGACTATGTTTTGCGATTTCTCCTGTTTAGAAAGACTTAGAAAGTTGATAATTGTGGGCAATGTTAGAAATGTCATGAGAAACAAGAATTATGTAAAAGAATTGATGTAAGTCATTGTTTCCAAGAGAAAGGGAGATCGGAGTGTAAAAAAGCGTTGTTTTTGGACGCCAATGAAGAAATGACTATGTTTTGCGATTTCTCCTGTTTAGAAAGACTTAGAAAGTTGATAATTGTGGGCAATGTTAGAAATGTCATGAGAAACAAGAATTATGTAAAAGAATTGATGTAAGTCATTGTTTCCAAGAGAAAGGGAGATCGGAGTGTAAAAAAGCGTTGTTTTTGGACGCCAATGACGAAATGACTATGTTTTGCGATTTCTCCTGTTTAGAAAGACTTAGAAAGTTGATAATTGTGGGCAATGTTAGAAATGTCATGAGAAGCAAGAATTATGTAAAAGAATTGATGTAAGTCATTGTTTCCAAGAGAAAGGGAGATCGGAGTGTAAAAAAGCGTTGTTTTTGGACGCCAATGAAGAAATGACTATGTTTTGCGATTTCTCCTGTTTAGAAAGACTTAGAAAGTTGATAATTGTGGGCAATGTTAGAAATGTCATGAGAAACAAGAATTATGTAAAAGAATTGATATAAGTCATTGTTTCCAAGAGAAAGGGAGATCGGAGTGTAAAAAAGCGTTGTTTTTGGACGCCAATGAAGAAATGACTATGTTTTGCGATTTCTCCTGTTTAGAAAGACTTAGAAAGTTGATAATTGTGGGCAATGTTAGAAATGTCATGAGAAACAAGAATTATGTAAAAGAATTGATGTAAGTCATTGTTTCCATGAGAAAGGGAGATCGGAGTGTAAAAAAGCGTTGTTTTTGGACGCCAATGAAGAAATGACTATGTTTTGCGATTTCTCCTGTTTAGAAAGCCTTAGAAAGTTGATAATTGTGGGCAATGTTAGAAATGTCATGAGAAACAAGAA
This sequence comes from Mixophyes australis, assembly GCA_036250195.1. NCBI lineage: Eukaryota > Metazoa > Chordata > Amphibia > Anura > Limnodynastidae > Mixophyes > Mixophyes australis. The sequence goes on along the minus strand of JAVHZZ010000197.1, from coordinate 135,726 downwards.
TTATGTAAAAGAATTGATGTAAGTCATTGTTTCCAAGAGAAAGGGAGATCGGAGTGTAAAAAAGCGTTGTTTTTGGACGCCAATGAAGAAATGACTATGTTTTGCGATTTCTCCTGTTTAGAAAGACTTAGAAAGTTGATAATTGTGGGCAATGTTAGAAATGTCATGAGAAGCAAGAATTATGTAAAAGAATTGATGTAAGTCATTGTTTCCAAGAGAAAGGGAGATCGGAGTGTAAAAAAGCGTTGTTTTTGGACGCCAATGAAGAAATGACTATGTTTTGCGATTTCTCCTGTTTAGAAAGACTTAGAAAGTTGATAATTGTGGGCAATGTTAGAAATGTCATGAGAAACAAGAATTATGTAAAAGAATTGATATAAGTCATTGTTTCCAAGAGAAAGGGAGATCGGAGTGTAAAAAAGCGTTGTTTTTGGACGCCAATGAAGAAATGACTATGTTTTGCGATTTCTCCTGTTTAGAAAGACTTAGAAAGTTGATAATTGTGGGCAATGTTAGAAATGTCATGAGAAACAAGAATTATGTAAAAGAATTGATGTAAGTCATTGTTTCCAAGAGAAAGGGAGATCGGAGTGTAAAAAAGCGTTGTTTTTGGACGCCAATGAAGAAATGACTATGTTTTGCGATTTCTCCTGTTTAGAAAGACTTAGAAAGTTGATAATTGTGGGCAATGTTAGAAATGTCATGAGAAACAAGAATTATGTAAAAGAATTGATGTAAGTCATTGTTTCCAAGAGAAAGGGAGATCGGAGTGTAAAAAAGCGTTGTTTTTGGACGCCAATGAAGAAATGACTATGTTTTGCGATTTCTCCTGTTTAGAAAGACTTAGAAAGTTGATAATTGTGGGCAATGTTAGAAATGTCATGAGAAACAAGAATTATGTAAAAGAATTGATGTAAGTCATTGTTTCCAAGAGAAAGGGAGATCGGAGTGTAAAAAAGCGTTGTTTTTGGACGCCAATGAAGAAATGACTATGTTTTTCGATTTCTCCTGTTTAGAAAGACTTAGAAAGTTGATAATTGTGGGCAATGTTAGAAATGTCACGAGAAACAAGAATTATGTAAAAGAATTGATGTAAGTCATTGTTTCCAAGAGAAAGGGAGATCGGAGTGTAAAAAAGCGTTGTTTTTGGACGCCAATGAAGAAATGACTATGTTTTGCGATTTCTCCTGTTTAGAAAGACTTAGCAAGTTGATAATTGTGGGCAATGTTAGAAATGTCATGAGAAACAAGAATTATGTAAAAGAATTGATGTAAGTCATTGTTTCCAAGAGAAAGGGAGATCGGAGTGTAAAAAAGCGTTGTTTTTGGACGCCAATGAAGAAATGACTATGTTTTGCGATTTCTCCTGTTTAGAAAGACTTAGAAAGTTGATAATTGTGGGCAATGTTAGAAATGTCATGAGAAACAAGAATTATGTAAAAGAATTGATGTAAGTCATTGTTTCCAAGAGAAAGGGAGATCGGAGTGTAAAAAAGCGTTGTTTTTGGACGCCAATGAAGAATTGACTATGTTTTGCGATTTCTCCTGTTTAGAAAGACTTAGAAAGTTGATAATTGTGGGCAATGTTAGAAATGTCATGAGAAACAAGAATTATGTAAAAGAATTGATGTAAGTCATTGTTTCCAAGAGAAAGGGAGATCGGAGTGTAAAAAAGCGTTGTTTTTGGACGCCAATGAAGAAATGACTATGTTTTGCAATTTCTCCTGTTTAGAAAGACTTAGAAAGTTGATAATTGTGGGCAATGTTAGAAATGTCATGAGAAACAAGAATTATGTAAAAGAATTGATGTAAGTCATTGTTTCCAAGAGAAAGGGAGATCGGAGTGTAAAAAAGCGTTGTTTTTGGACGCCAATGAAGAAATGACTATGTTTTGCGATTTCTCCTGTTTAGAAAGACTTAGAAAGTTGATAATTGTGGGCAATGTTAGAAATGTCATGAGAAACAAGAATTATGTAAAAGAATTGATGTAAGTCATTGTTTCCAAGAGAAAGGGAGATCGGAGTGTAAAAAAGCGTTGTTTTTGGACGCCAATGAAGAAATGACTATGTTTTGCGATTTCTCCTGTTTAGAAAGACTTAGAAAGTTGATAATTGTGGGCAATGTTAGAAATGTCATGAGAAACAAGAATTATGTAAAAGAATTGATGTAAGTCATTGTTTCCAAGAGAAAGGGAGATCGGAGTGTAAAAAAGCGTTGTTTTTGGACGCCAATGAAGAAATGACTATGTTTTGCGATTTCTCCTGTTTAGAAAGACTTAGAAAGTTGATAATTGTGGGCAATGTTAGAAATGTCATGAGAAACAAGAATTATGTAAAAGAATTGATGTAAGTCATTGTTTCCAAGAGAAAGGGAGATCGGAGTGTAAAAAAGCGTTGTTTTTGGACGCCAATGACGAAATGACTATGTTTTGCGATTTCTCCTGTTTAGAAAGACTTAGAAAGTTGATAATTGTGGGCAATGTTAGAAATGTCATGAGAAGCAAGAATTATGTAAAAGAATTGATGTAAGTCATTGTTTCCAAGAGAAAGGGAGATCGGAGTGTAAAAAAGCGTTGTTTTTGGACGCCAATGAAGAAATGACTATGTTTTGCGATTTCTCCTGTTTAGAAAGACTTAGAAAGTTGATAATTGTGGGCAATGTTAGAAATGTCATGAGAAACAAGAATTATGTAAAATAATTGATATAAGTCATTGTTTCCAAGAGAAAGGGAGATCGGAGTGTAAAAAAGCGTTGTTTTTGGACGCCAATGAAGAAATGACTATGTTTTGCGATTTCTCCTGTTTAGAAAGACTTAGAAAGTTGATAATTGTGGGCAATGTTAGAAATGTCATGAGAAACAAGAATTATGTAAAAGAATTGATGTAAGTCATTGTTTCCAAGAGAAAGGGAGATCGGAGTGTAAAAAAGCGTTGTTTTTGGACGCCAATGAAGAAATGACTATGTTTTGCGATTTCTCCTGTTTAGAAAGACTTAGAAAGTTGATAATTGTGGGCAATGTTAGAAATGTCATGAGAAACAAGAATTATGTAAAAGAATTGATATAAGTCATTGTTTCCAAGAGAAAGGGAGATCGGAGTGTAAAAAAGCGTTGTTTTTGGACGCCAATGAAGAAATGACTATGTTTTGCGATTTCTCCTGTTTAGAAAGACTTAGAAAGTTGATAATTGTGGGCAATGTTAGAAATGTCATGAGAAACAAGAATTATGTAAAAGAATTGATGTAAGTCATTGTTTCCAAGAGAAAGGGAGATCGGAGTGTAAAAAAGCGTTGTTTTTGGACGCCAATGAAGAAATGACTATGTTTTGCGATTTCTCCTGTTTAGAAAGACTTAGAAAGTTGATAATTGTGGGCAATGTTAGAAATGTCATGAGAAACAAGAATTATGTAAAAGAATTGATGTAAGTCATTGTTTCCAAGAGAAAGGGAGATCGGAGTGTAAAAAAGCGTTGTTTTTGGACGCCAATGAAGAAATGACTATGTTTTGCGATTTCTCCTGTTTAGAAAGACTTAGAAAGTTGATAATTGTGGGCAATGTTAGAAATGTCATGAGAAACAAGAATTATGTAAAAGAATTGATGTAAGTCATTGTTTCCAAGAGAAAGGGAGATCGGAGTGTAAAAAAGCGTTGTTTTTGGACGCCAATGAAGAAATGACTATGTTTTTCGATTTCTCCTGTTTAGAAAGACTTAGAAAGTTGATAATTGTGGGCAATGTTAGAAATGTCACGAGAAACAAGAATTATGTAAAAGAATTGATGTAAGTCATTGTTTCCAAGAGAAAGGGAGATCGGAGTGTAAAAAAGCGTTGTTTTTGGACGCCAATGAAGAAATGACTATGTTTTGCGATTTCTCCTGTTTAGAAAGACTTAGAAAGTTGATAATTGTGGGCAATGTTAGAAATGTCACGAGAAACAAGAATTATGTAAAAGAATTGATGTAAGTCATTGTTTCCAAGAGAAAGGGAGATCGGAGTGTAAAAAAGCGTTGTTTTTGGACGCCAATGAAGAAATGACTATGTTTTGCGATTTCTCCTGTTTAGAAAGACTTAGAAAGTTGATAATTGTGGGCAATGTTAGAAATGTCACGAGAAACAAGAATTATGTAAAAGAATTGATGTAAGTCATTGTTTCCAAGAGAAAGGGAGATCGGAGTGTAAAAAAGCGTTGTTTTTGGACGCCAATGAAGAAATGACTATGTTTTGCGATTTCTCCTGTTTAGAAAGACTTAGAAAGTTGATAATTGTGGGCAATGTTAGAAATGTCACGAGAAACAAGAATTATGTAAAAGAATTGATGTAAGTCATTGTTTCCAAGAGAAAGGGAGATCGGAGTGTAAAAAAGCGTTGTTTTTGGACGCCAATGAAGAAATGACTATGTTTTGCGATTTCTCCTGTTTAGAAAGACTTAGAAAGTTGATAATTGTGGGCAATGTTAGAAATGTCATGAGAAATAAGAATTATGTAAAAGAATTGAAGTAAGTCATTGTTTCCAAGAGAAAGGGAGATCGGAGTGTAAAAAAGCGTTGTTTTTGGACGCCAATGAAGAAATGACTATGTTTTGCGATTTCTCCTGTTTAGAAAGACTTAGAAAGTTGATAATTGTGGGCAATGTTAGAAATGTCATGAGAAACAAGAATTATGTAAAAGAATTGATGTAAGTCATTGTTTCCAAGAGAAAGGGAGATCGGAGTGTAAAAAAGCGTTGTTTTTGGACGCCAATGAAGAAATGACTATGTTTTGCGATTTCTCCTGTTTAGAAAGACTTAGAAAGTTGATAATTGTGGGCAATGTTAGAAATGTCATGAGAAACAAGAATTATGTAAAAGAATTGATGTAAGTCATTGTTTCCAAGAGAAAGGGAGATCGGAGTGTAAAAAAGCGTTGTTTTTGGACGCCAATGAAGAAATGACTATGTTTTGCGATTTCTCCTGTTTAGAAAGACTTAGAAAGTTGATAATTGTGGGCAATGTTAGAAATGTCATGAGAAACAAGAATTATGTAAAAGAATTGATGTAAGTCATTGTTTCCAAGAGAAAGGGAGATCGGAGTGTAAAAAAGCGTTGTTTTTGGACGCCAATGAAGAAATGACTATGTTTTGCGATTTCTCCTGTTTAGAAAGACTTAGAAAGTTGATAATTGTGGGCAATGTTAGAAATGTCATGAGAAACAAGAATTATGTAAAAGAATTGATGTAAGTCATTGTTTCCAAGAGAAAGGGAGATCGGAGTGTAAAAAAGCGTTGTTTTTGGACGCCAATGAAGAAATGACTATGTTTTGCGATTTCTCCTGTTTAGAAAGACTTAGAAAGTTGATAATTGTGGGCAATGTTAGAAATGTCATGAGAAACAAGAATTATGTAAAAGAATTGATGTAAGTCATTGTTTCCAAGAGAAAGGGAGATCGGAGTGTAAAAAAGCGTTGTTTTTGGACGCCAATGAAGAAATGACTATGTTTTGCGATTTCTCCTGTTTAGAAAGACTTAGAAAGTTGATAATTGTGGGCAATGTTAGAAATGTCATGAGAAACAAGAATTATGTAAAAGAATTGATGTAAGTCATTGTTTCCAAGAGAAAGGGAGATCGGAGTGTAAAAAAGCGTTGTTTTTGGACGCCAATGAAGAAATGACTATGTTTTGCGATTTCTCCTGTTTAGAAAGACTTAGAAAATTGATAATTGTGGGCAATGTTAGAAATGTCATGAGAAACAAGAATTATGTAAAAGAATTGATGTAAGTCATTGTTTCCAAGAGAAAGGGAGATCGGAGTGTAAAAAAGCGTTGTTTTTGGACGCCAATGAAGAAATGACTATGTTTTGCGATTTCTCCTGTTTAGAAAGACTTAGAAAGTTGATAATTGTGGGCAATGTTAGAAATGTCATGAGAAACAAGAATTATGTAAAAGAATTGATGTAAGTCATTGTTTCCAAGAGAAAGGGAGATCGGAGTGTAAAAAAGCGTTGTTTTTGGACGCCAATGAAGAAATGACTATGTTTTGCGATTTCTCCTGTTTAGAAAGACTTAGAAAGTTGATAATTGTGGGCAATGTTAGAAATGTCATGAGAAACAAGAATTATGTAAAAGAATTGATGTAAGTCATTGTTTCCAAGAGAAAGGGAGATCGGAGTGTAAAAAAGCGTTGTTTTTGGACGCCAATGAAGAAATGACTATGTTTTGCGATTTCTCCTGTTTAGAAAGACTTAGAAAGTTGATAATTGTGGGCAATGTTAGAAATGTCATGAGAAACAAGAATTATGTAAAAGAATTGATGTAAGTCATTGTTTCCAAGAGAAAGGGAGATCGGAGTGTAAAAAAGCGTTGTTTTTGGACGCCAATGAAGAAATGACTATGTTTTGCGATTTCTCCTGTTTAGAAAGACTTAGAAAGTTGATAATTGTGGGCAATGTTAGAAATGTCATGAGAAACAAGAATTATGTAAAAGAATTGATGTAAGTCATTGTTTCCAAGAGAAAGGGAGATCGGAGTGTAAAAAAGCGTTGTTTTTGGACGCCAATGAAGAAATGACTATGTTTTGCGATTTCTCCTGTTTAGAAAGACTTAGAAAGTTGATAATTGTGGGCAATGTTAGAAATGTCATGAGAAACAAGAATTATGTAAAAGAATTGATGTAAGTCATTGTTTCCAAGAGAAAGGGAGATCGGAGTGTAAAAAAGCGTTGTTTTTGGACGCCAATGAAGAAATGACTATGTTTTGCGATTTCTCCTGTTTAGAAAGACTTAGAAAGTTGATAATTGTGGGCAATGTTAGAAATGTCATGAGAAACAAGAATTATGTAAAAGAATTGATGTAAGTCATTGTTTCCAAGAGAAAGGGAGATCGGAGTGTAAAAAAGCGTTGTTTTTGGACGCCAATGAAGAAATGACTATGTTTTTCGATTTCTCCTGTTTAGAAAGACTTAGAAAGTTGATAATTGTGGGCAATGTTAGAAATGTCACGAGAAACAAGAATTATGTAAAAGAATTGATGTAAGTCATTGTTTCCAAGAGAAAGGGAGATCGGAGTGTAAAAAAGCGTTGTTTTTGGACGCCAATGAAGAAATGACTATGTTTTGCGATTTCTCCTGTTTAGAAAGACTTAGAAAGTTGATAATTGTGGGCAATGTTAGAAATGTCACGAGAAACAAGAATTATGTAAAAGAATTGATGTAAGTCATTGTTTCCAAGAGAAAGGGAGATCGGAGTGTAAAAAAGCGTTGTTTTTGGACGCCAATGAAGAAATGACTATGTTTTGCGATTTCTCCTGTTTAGAAAGACTTAGAAAGTTGATAATTGTGGGCAATGTTAGAAATGTCACGAGAAACAAGAATTATGTAAAAGAATTGATGTAAGTCATTGTTTCCAAGAGAAAGGGAGATCGGAGTGTAAAAAAGCGTTGTTTTTGGACGCCAATGAAGAAATGACTATGTTTTGCGATTTCTCCTGTTTAGAAAGACTTAGAAAGTTGATAATTGTGGGCAATGTTAGAAATGTCACGAGAAACAAGAATTATGTAAAAGAATTGATGTAAGTCATTGTTTCCAAGAGAAAGGGAGATCGGAGTGTAAAAAAGCGTTGTTTTTGGACGCCAATGAAGAAATGACTATGTTTTGCGATTTCTCCTGTTTAGAAAGACTTAGAAAGTTGATAATTGTGGGCAATGTTAGAAATGTCACGAGAAACAAGAATTATGTAAAAGAATTGATGCAAGTCATTGTTTCCAAGAGAAAGGGAGATCGGAGTGTAAAAAAGCGTTGTTTTTGGACGCCAATGAAGAAATGACTATGTTTTGCGATTTCTCCTGTTTAGAAAGACTTAGAAAGTTGATAATTGTGGGCAATGTTAGAAATGTCATGAGAAATAAGAATTATGTAAAAGAATTGAAGTAAGTCATTGTTTCCAAGAGAAAGGGAGATCGGAGTGTAAAAAAGCGTTGTTTTTGGACGCCAATGAAGAAATGACTATGTTTTGCGATTTCTCCTGTTTAGAAAGACTTAGAAAGTTGATAATTGTGGGCAATGTTAGAAATGTCATGAGAAACAAGAATTATGTAAAAGAATTGATGTAAGTCATTGTTTCCAAGAGAAAGGGAGATCGGAGTGTAAAAAAGCGTTGTTTTTGGACGCCAATGAAGAAATGACTATGTTTTGCGATTTCTCCTGTTTAGAAAGACTTAGAAAGTTGATAATTGTGGGCAATGTTAGAAATGTCATGAGAAACAAGAATTATGTAAAAGAATTGATGTAAGTCATTGTTTCCAAGAGAAAGGGAGATCGGAGTGTAAAAAAGCGTTGTTTTTGGACGCCAATGAAGAAATGACTATGTTTTGCGATTTCTCCTGTTTAGAAAGACTTAGAAAGTTGATAATTGTGGGCAATGTTAGAAATGTCATGAGAAACAAGAATTATGTAAAAGAATTGATGTAAGTCATTGTTTCCAAGAGAAAGGGAGATCGGAGTGTAAAAAAGCGTTGTTTTTGGACGCCAATGAAGAAATGACTATGTTTTTCGATTTCTCCTGTTTAGAAAGACTTAGAAAGTTGATAATTGTGGGCAATGTTAGAAATGTCACGAGAAACAAGAATTATGTAAAAGAATTGATGTAAGTCATTGTTTCCAAGAGAAAGGGAGATCGGAGTGTAAAAAAGCGTTGTTTTTGGACGCCAATGAAGAAATGACTATGTTTTGCGATTTCTCCTGTTTAGAAAGACTTAGAAAGTTGATAATTGTGGGCAATGTTAGAAATGTCACGAGAAACAAGAATTATGTAAAAGAATTGATGTAAGTCATTGTTTCCAAGAGAAAGGGAGATCGGAGTGTAAAAAAGCGTTGTTTTTGGACGCCAATGAAGAAATGACTATGTTTTGCGATTTCTCCTGTTTAGAAAGACTTAGAAAGTTGATAATTGTGGGCAATGTTAGAAATGTCACGAGAAACAAGAATTATGTAAAAGAATTGATGTAAGTCATTGTTTCCAAGAGAAAGGGAGATCGGAGTGTAAAAAAGCGTTGTTTTTGGACGCCAATGAAGAAATGACTATGTTTTGCGATTTCTCCTGTTTAGAAAGACTTAGAAAGTTGATAATTGTGGGCAATGTTAGAAATGTCACGAGAAACAAGAATTATGTAAAAGAATTGATGTAAGTCATTGTTTCCAAGAGAAAGGGAGATCGGAGTGTAAAAAAGCGTTGTTTTTGGACGCCAATGAAGAAATGACTATGTTTTGCGATTTCTCCTGTTTAGAAAGACTTAGAAAGTTGATAATTGTGGGCAATGTTAGAAATGTCACGAGAAACAAGAATTATGTAAAAGAATTGATGCAAGTCATTGTTTCCAAGAGAAAGGGAGATCGGAGTGTAAAAAAGCGTTGTTTTTGGACGCCAATGAAGAAATGACTATGTTTTGCGATTTCTCCTGTTTAGAAAGACTTAGAAAGTTGATAATTGTGGGCAATGTTAGAAATGTCATGAGAAATAAGAATTATGTAAAAGAATTGAAGTAAGTCATTGTTTCCAAGAGAAAGGGAGATCGGAGTGTAAAAAAGCGTTGTTTTTGGACGCCAATGAAGAAATGACTATGTTTTGCGATTTCTCCTGTTTAGAAAGACTTAGAAAGTTGATAATTGTGGGCAATGTTAGAAATGTCATGAGAAACAAGAATTATGTAAAAGAATTGATGTAAGTCATTGTTTCCAAGAGAAAGGGAGATCGGAGTGTAAAAAAGCGTTGTTTTTGGACGCCAATGAAGAAATCACTATGTTTTGCGATTTCTCCTGTTTAGAAAGACTTAGAAAATTGATAATTGTGGGCAATGTTAGAAATGTCATGAGAAACAAGAATTATGTAAAAGAATTGATGTAAGTCATTGTTTCCAAGAGAAAGGGAGATCGGAGTGTAAAAAAGCGTTGTTTTTGGACGCCAATGAAGAAATGACTATGTTTTGCGATTTCTCCTGTTTAGAAAGACTTAGAAAGTTGATAATTGTGGGCAATGTTAGAAATGTCATGAGAAACAAGAATTATGTAAAAGAATTGATGTAAGTCATTGTTTCCAAGAGAAAGGGAGATCGGAGTGTAAAAAAGCGTTGTTTTTGGACGCCAATGAAGAAATGACTATGTTTTGCGATTTCTCCTGTTTAGAAAGACTTAGAAAGTTGATAATTGTGGGCAATGTTAGAAATGTCATGAGAAACAAGAATTATGTAAAAGAATTGATGTAAGTCATTGTTTCCAAGAGAAAGGGAGATCGGAGTGTAAAAAAGCATTGTTTTTGGACGCCAATGAAGAAATGACTATGTTTTGCGATTTCTCCTGTTTAGAAAGACTTAGAAAGTTGATAATTGTGGGCAATGTTAGAAATGTCATGAGAAACAAGAATTATGTAAAAGAATTGATGTAAGTCATTGTTTCCAAGAGAAAGGGAGATCGGAGTGTAAAAAAGCGTTGTTTTTGGACGCCAATGAAGAAATGACTATGTTTTGCGATTTCTCCTGTTTAGAAAGACTTAGAAAGTTGATAATTGTGGGCAATGTTAGAAATGTCATGAGAAACAAGAATTATGTAAAAGAATTGATGTAAGTCATTGTTTCCAAGAGAAAGGGAGATCGGAGTGTAAAAAAGCGTTGTTTTTGGACGCCAATGAAGAAATGACTATGTTTTGCGATTTCTCCTGTTTAGAAAGACTTAGAAAGTTGATAATTGTGGGCAATGTTAGAAATGTCATGAGAAACAAGAATTATGTAAAAGAATTGATGTAAGTCATTGTTTCCAAGAGAAAGGGAGATCGGAGTGTAAAAAAGCGTTGTTTTTGGACGCCAATGAAGAAATGACTATGTTTTGCGATTTCTCCTGTTTAGAAAGACTTAGAAAGTTGATAATTGTGGGCAATGTTAGAAATGTCATGAGAGACAAGAATTATGTAAAACAATTGATGTAAGTCATTGTTTCCAAGAGAAAGGGAGATCGGAGTGTAAAAAAGCGTTGTTTTTGGACGCCAATGAAGAAATGACTATGTTTTGCGATTTCTCCTGTTTAGAAAGACTTAGAAAGTTGATAATTGTGGGCAATGTTAGAAATGTCATGAGAAACAAGAATTATGTAAAAGAATTGATGTAAGTCATTGTTTCCAAGAGAAAGGGAGATCGGAGTGTAAAAAAGCGTTGTTTTTGGACGCCAATGAAGAAATGACTATGTTTTGCGATTTCTCCTGTTTAGAAAGACTTAGAAAGTTGATAATTGTGGGCAATGTTAGAAATGTCATGAGAAACAAGAATTATGTAAAAGAATTGATGTAAGTCATTGTTTCCAAGAGAAAGGGAGATCGGAGTGTAAAAAAGCGTTGTTTTTGGACGCCAATGAAGAAATGACTATGTTTTGCGATTTCTCCTGTTTAGAAAGACTTAGAAAGTTGATAATTGTGGGCAATGTTAGAAATGTCATGAGAGACAAGAATTATGTAAAAGAATTGATGTAAGTCATTGTTTCCAAGAGAAAGGGAGATCGGAGTGTAAAAAAGCGTTGTTTTTGGACGCCAATGAAGAAATGACTATGTTTTGCGATTTCTCCTGTTTAGAAAGACTTAGAAAGTTGATAATTGTGGGCAATGTTAGAAATGTCATGAGAAACAAGAATTATGTAAAAGAATTGATGTAAGTCATTGTTTCCAAGAGAAAGGGAGATCGGAGTGTAAAAAAGCGTTGTTTTTGGACGCCAATGAAGAAATGACTATGTTTTGCGATTTCTCCTGTTTAGAAAGACTTAGAAAGTTGATAATTGTGGGCAATGTTAGAAATGTCATGAGAAACAAGAATTATGTAAAAGAATTGATGTAAGTCATTGTTTCCAAGAGAAAGGGAGATCGGAGTGTAAAAAAGCGTTGTTTTTGGACGCCAATGAAGAAATGACTATGTTTTGCGATTTCTCCTGTTTAGAAAGACTTAGAAAGTTGATAATTGTGGGCAATGTTAGAAATGTCATGAGAAACAAGAATTATGTAAAAGAATTGATGTAAGTCATTGTTTCCAAGAGAAAGGGAGATCGGAGTGTAAAAAAGCGTTGTTTTTGGACGCCAATGAAGAAATGACTATGTTTTGCGATTTCTCCTGTTTAGAAAGACTTAGAAAGTTGATAATTGTGGGCAATGTTAGAAATGTCATGAGAAACAAGAATTATGTAAAAGAATTGATGTAAGTCATTGTTTCCAAGAGAAAGGGAGATCGGAGTGTAAAAAAGCGTTGTTTTTGGACGCCAATGAAGAAATGACTATGTTTTGCGATTTCTCCTGTTTAGAAAGACTTAGAAAGTTGATAATTGTGGGCAATGTTAGAAATGTCATGAGAAACAAGAATTATGTAAAAGAATTGATGTAAGTCATTGTTTCCAAGAGAAAGGGAGATCGGAGTGTAAAAAAGCGTTGTTTTTGGACGCCAATGAAGAAATGACTATGTTTTGCGATTTCTCCTGTTTAGAAAGACTTAGAAAGTTGATAATTGTGGGCAATGTTAGAAATGTCATGAGAAACAAGAATTATGTAAAAGAATTGATGTAAGTCATTGTTTCCAAGAGAAAGGGAGATCGGAGTGTAAAAAAGCGTTGTTTTTGGACGCCAATGAAGAAATGACTATGTTTTGCGATTTCTCCTGTTTAGAAAGACTTAGAAAGTTGATAATTGTGGGCAATGTTAGAAATGTCATGAGAAACAAGAATTATGTAAAAGAATTGATGTAAGTCATTGTTTCCAAGAGAAAGGGAGATCGGAGTGTAAAAAAGCGTTGTTTTTGGACGCCAATGAAGAAATGACTATGTTTTGCGATTTCTCCTGTTTAGAAAGACTTAGAAAGTTGATAATTGTGGGCAATGTTAGAAATGTCATGAGAAACAAGAATTATGTAAAAGAATTGATGTAAGTCATTGTTTCCAAGAGAAAGGGAGATCGGAGTGTAAAAAAGCGTTGTTTTTGGACGCCAATGAAGAAATGACTATGTTTTGCGATTTCTCCTGTTTAGAAAGACTTAGAAAGTTGATAATTGTGGGCAATGTTAGAAATGTCATGAGAAACAAGAATTATGTAAAAGAATTGATGTAAGTCATTGTTTCCAAGAGAAAGGGAGATCGGAGTGTAAAAAAGCGTTGTTTTTGGACGCCAATGAAGAAATGACTATGTTTTGCGATTTCTCCTGTTTAGAAAGACTTAGAAAGTTGATAATTGTGGGCAATGTTAGAAATGTCATGAGAAACAAGAATTATGTAAAAGAATTGATGTAAGTCATTGTTTCCAAGAGAAAGGGAGATCGGAGTGTAAAAAAAGCGTTGTTTTTGGACGCCAATGAAGAAATGACTATGTTTTGCGATTTCTCCTGTTTAGAAAGACTTAGAAAGTTGATAATTGTGGGCAATGTTAGAAATGTCATGAGAAACAAGAATTATGTAAAAGAATTGATGTAAGTCATTGTTTCCAAGAGAAAGGGAGATCGGAGTGTAAAAAAGCGTTGTTTTTGGACGCCAATGAAGAAATGACTATGTTTTGCGATTTCTCCTGTTTAGAAAGACTTAGAAAGTTGATAATTGTGGGCAATGTTAGAAATGTCATGAGAAACAAGAATTATGTAAAAGAATTGATGTAAGTCATTGTTTCCAAGAGAAAGGGAGATCGGAGTGTAAAAAAGCGTTGTTTTTGGACGCCAATGAAGAAATGACTATGTTTTGCGATTTCTCCTGTTTAGAAAGACTTAGAAAGTTGATAATTGTGGGCAATGTTAGAAATGTCATGAGAAACAAGAATTATGTAAAAGAATTGATGTAAGTCATTGTTTCCAAGAGAAAGGGAGATCGGAGTGTAAAAAAGCGTTGTTTTTGGACGCCAATGAAGAAATGACTATGTTTTGCGATTTCTCCTGTTTAGAAAGACTTAGAAAGTTGATAATTGTGGGCAATGTTAGAAATGTCATGAGAAACAAGAATTATGTAAAAGAATTGATGTAAGTCATTGTTTCCAAGAGAAAGGGAGATCGGAGTGTAAAAAAGCGTTGTTTTTGGACGCCAATGAAGAAATGACTATGTTTTGCGATTTCTCCTGTTTAGAAAGACTTAGAAAGTTGATAATTGTGGGCAATGTTAGAAATGTCATGAGAAACAAGAATTATGTAAAAGAATTGATGTAAGTCATTGTTTCCAAGAGAAAGGGAGATCGGAGTGTAAAAAAGCGTTGTTTTTGGACGCCAATGAAGAAATGACTATGTTTTGCGATTTCTCCTGTTTAGAAAGACTTAGAAAGTTGATAATTGTGGGCAATGTTAGAAATGTCATGAGAAACAAGAATTATGTAAAAGAATTGATGTAAGTCATTGTTTCCAAGAGAAAGGGAGATCGGAGTGTAAAAAAGCGTTGTTTTTGGACGCCAATGAAGAAATGACTATGTTTTGCGATTTCTCCTGTTTAGAAAGACTTAGAAAGTTGATAATTGTGGGCAATGTTAGAAATGTCATGAGAAACAAGAATTATGTAAAAGAATTGATGTAAGTCATTGTTTCCAAGAGAAAGGGAGATCGGAGTGTAAAAAAGCGTTGTTTTTGGACGCCAATGAAGAAATGACTATGTTTTGCGATTTCTCCTGTTTAGAAAGACTTAGAAAGTTGATAATTGTGGGCAATGTTAGAAATGTCATGAGAAACAAGAATTATGTAAAAGAATTGATGTAAGTCATTGTTTCCAAGAGAAAGGGAGATCGGAGTGTAAAAAAGCGTTGTTTTTGGACGCCAATGAAGAAATGACTATGTTTTGCGATTTCTCCTGTTTAGAAAGACTTAGAAAGTTGATAATTGTGGGCAATGTTAGAAATGTCATGAGAAACAAGAATTATGTAAAAGAATTGATGTAAGTCATTGTTTCCAAGAGAAAGGGAGATCGGAGTGTAAAAAAGCGTTGTTTTTGGACGCCAATGAAGAAATGACTATGTTTTGCGATTTCTCCTGTTTAGAAAGACTTAGAAAGTTGATAATTGTGGGCAATGTTAGAAATGTCATGAGAAACAAGAATTATGTAAAAGAATTGATGTAAGTCATTGTTTCCAAGAGAAAGGGAGATCGGAGTGTAAAAAAGCGTTGTTTTTGGACGCCAATGAAGAAATGACTATGTTTTGCGATTTCTCCTGTTTAGAAAGACTTAGAAAGTTGATAATTGTGGGCAATGTTAGAAATGTCATGAGAAACAAGAATTATGTAAAAGAATTGATGTAAGTCATTGTTTCCAAGAGAAAGGGAGATCGGAGTGTAAAAAAGCGTTGTTTTTGGACGCCAATGAAGAAATGACTATGTTTTGCGATTTCTCCTGTTTAGAAAGACTTAGAAAGTTGATAATTGTGGGCAATGTTAGAAATGTCATGAGAAACAAGAATTATGTAAAAGAATTGATGTAAGTCATTGTTTCCAAGAGAAAGGGAGATCGGAGTGTAAAAAAGCGTTGTTTTTGGACGCCAATGAAGAAATGACTATGTTTTGCGATTTCTCCTGTTTAGAAAGACTTAGAAAGTTGATAATTGTGGGCAATGTTAGAAATGTCATGAGAAACAAGAATTATGTAAAAGAATTGATGTAAGTCATTGTTTCCAAGAGAAAGGGAGATCGGAGTGTAAAAAAGCGTTGTTTTTGGACGCCAATGAAGAAATGACTATGTTTTGCGATTTCTCCTGTTTAGAAAGACTTAGAAAGTTGATAATTGTGGGCAATGTTAGAAATGTCATGAGAAACAAGAATTATGTAAAAGAATTGATGTAAGTCATTGTTTCCAAGAGAAAGGGAGATCGGAGTGTAAAAAAGCGTTGTTTTTGGACGCCAATGAAGAAATGACTATGTTTTGCGATTTCTCCTGTTTAGAAAGACTTAGAAAGTTGATAATTGTGGGCAATGTTAGAAATGTCATGAGAAACAAGAATTATGTAAAAGAATTGATGTAAGTCATTGTTTCCAAGAGAAAGGGAGATCGGAGTGTAAAAAAGCGTTGTTTTTGGACGCCAATGAAGAAATGACTATGTTTTGCGATTTCTCCTGTTTAGAAAGACTTAGAAAGTTGATAATTGTGGGCAATGTTAGAAATGTCATGAGAAACAAGAATTATGTAAAAGAATTGATGTAAGTCATTGTTTCCAAGAGAAAGGGAGATCGGAGTGTAAAAAAGCGTTGTTTTTGGACGCCAATGAAGAAATGACTATGTTTTGCGATTTCTCCTGTTTAGAAAGACTTAGAAAGTTGATAATTGTGGGCAATGTTAGAAATGTCATGAGAAACAAGAATTATGTAAAAGAATTGATGTAAGTCATTGTTTCCAAGAGAAAGGGAGATCGGAGTGTAAAAAAGCGTTGTTTTTGGACGCCAATGAAGAAATGACTATGTTTTGCGATTTCTCCTGTTTAGAAAGACTTAGAAAGTTGATAATTGTGGGCAATGTTAGAAATGTCATGAGAAACAAGAATTATGTAAAAGAATTGATGTAAGTCATTGTTTCCAAGAGAAAGGGAGATCGGAGTGTAAAAAAGCGTTGTTTTTGGACGCCAATGAAGAAATGACTATGTTTTGCGATTTCTCCTGTTTAGAAAGACTTAGAAAGTTGATAATTGTGGGCAATGTTAGAAATGTCATGAGAAACAAGAATTATGTAAAAGAATTGATGTAAGTCATTGTTTCCAAGAGAAAGGGAGATCGGAGTGTAAAAAAGCGTTGTTTTTGGACGCCAATGAAGAAATGACTATGTTTTGCGATTTCTCCTGTTTAGAAAGACTTAGAAAGTTGATAATTGTGGGCAATGTTAGAAATGTCATGAGAAACAAGAATTATGTAAAAGAATTGATGTAAGTCATTGTTTCCAAGAGAAAGGGAGATCGGAGTGTAAAAAAGCGTTGTTTTTGGACGCCAATGAAGAAATGACTATGTTTTGCGATTTCTCCTGTTTAGAAAGACTTAGAAAGTTGATAATTGTGGGCAATGTTAGAAATGTCATGAGAAACAAGAATTATGTAAAAGAATTGATGTAAGTCATTGTTTCCAAGAGAAAGGGAGATCGGAGTGTAAAAAAGCGTTGTTTTTGGACGCCAATGAAGAAATGACTATGTTTTGCGATTTCTCCTGTTTAGAAAGACTTAGAAAGTTGATAATTGTGGGCAATGTTAGAAATGTCATGAGAAACAAGAATTATGTAAAAGAATTGATGTAAGTCATTGTTTCCAAGAGAAAGGGAGATCGGAGTGTAAAAAAGCGTTGTTTTTGGACGCCAATGAAGAAATGACTATGTTTTGCGATTTCTCCTGTTTAGAAAGACTTAGAAAGTTGATAATTGTGGGCAATGTTAGAAATGTCATGAGAAACAAGAATTATGTAAAAGAATTGATGTAAGTCATTGTTTCCAAGAGAAAGGGAGATCGGAGTGTAAAAAAGCGTTGTTTTTGGACGCCAATGAAGAAATGACTATGTTTTGCGATTTCTCCTGTTTAGAAAGACTTAGAAAGTTGATAATTGTGGGCAATGTTAGAAATGTCATGAGAAACAAGAATTATGTAAAAGAATTGATGTAAGTCATTGTTTCCAAGAGAAAGGGAGATCGGAGTGTAAAAAAGCGTTGTTTTTGGACGCCAATGAAGAAATGACTATGTTTTGCGATTTCTCCTGTTTAGAAAGACTTAGAAAGTTGATAATTGTGGGCAATGTTAGAAATGTCATGAGAAACAAGAATTATGTAAAAGAATTGATGTAAGTCATTGTTTCCAAGAGAAAGGGAGATCGGAGTGTAAAAAAGCGTTGTTTTTGGACGCCAATGAAGAAATGACTATGTTTTGCGATTTCTCCTGTTTAGAAAGACTTAGAAAGTTGATAATTGTGGGCAATGTTAGAAATGTCATGAGAAACAAGAATTATGTAAAAGAATTGATGTAAGTCATTGTTTCCAAGAGAAAGGGAGATCGGAGTGTAAAAAAGCGTTGTTTTTGGACGCCAATGAAGAAATGACTATGTTTTGCGATTTCTCCTGTTTAGAAAGACTTAGAAAGTTGATAATTGTGGGCAATGTTAGAAATGTCATGAGAAACAAGAATTATGTAAAAGAATTGATGTAAGTCATTGTTTCCAAGAGAAAGGGAGATCGGAGTGTAAAAAAGCGTTGTTTTTGGACGCCAATGAAGAAATGACTATGTTTTGCGATTTCTCCTGTTTAGAAAGACTTAGAAAGTTGATAATTGTGGGCAATGTTAGAAATGTCATGAGAAACAAGAATTATGTAAAAGAATTGATGTAAGTCATTGTTTCCAAGAGAAAGGGAGATCGGAGTGTAAAAAAGCGTTGTTTTTGGACGCCAATGAAGAAATGACTATGTTTTGCGATTTCTCCTGTTTAGAAAGACTTAGAAAGTTGATAATTGTGGGCAATGTTAGAAATGTCATGAGAAACAAGAATTATGTAAAAGAATTGATGTAAGTCATTGTTTCCAAGAGAAAGGGAGATCGGAGTGTAAAAAAGCGTTGTTTTTGGACGCCAATGAAGAAATGACTATGTTTTGCGATTTCTCCTGTTTAGAAAGACTTAGAAAGTTGATAATTGTGGGCAATGTTAGAAATGTCATGAGAAACAAGAATTATGTAAAAGAATTGATGTAAGTCATTGTTTCCAAGAGAAAGGGAGATCGGAGTGTAAAAAAGCGTTGTTTTTGGACGCCAATGAAGAAATGACTATGTTTTGCGATTTCTCCTGTTTAGAAAGACTTAGAAAGTTGATAATTGTGGGCAATGTTAGAAATGTCATGAGAAACAAGAATTATGTAAAAGAATTGATGTAAGTCATTGTTTCCAAGAGAAAGGGAGATCGGAGTGTAAAAAAGCGTTGTTTTTGGACGCCAATGAAGAAATGACTATGTTTTGCGATTTCTCCTGTTTAGAAAGACTTAGAAAGTTGATAATTGTGGGCAATGTTAGAAATGTCATGAGAAACAAGAATTATGTAAAAGAATTGATGTAAGTCATTGTTTCCAAGAGAAAGGGAGATCGGAGTGTAAAAAAGCGTTGTTTTTGGACGCCAATGAAGAAATGACTATGTTTTGCGATTTCTCCTGTTTAGAAAGACTTAGAAAGTTGATAATTGTGGGCAATGTTAGAAATGTCACGAGAAACAAGAATTATGTAAAAGAATTGATGTAAGTCATTGTTTCCAAGAGAAAGGGAGATCGGAGTGTAAAAAAGCGTTGTTTTTGGACGCCAATGAAGAAATGACTATGTTTTGCGATTTCTCCTGTTTAGAAAGACTTAGAAAGTTGATAATTGTGGGCAATGTTAGAAATGTCACTGAGAAACAAGAATTATGTAAAAGAATTGATGTAAGTCATTGTTTCCAAGAGAAAGGGAGATCGGAGTGTAAAAAAGCGTTGTTTTTGGACGCCAATGAAGAAATGACTATGTTTTGCGATTTCTCCTGTTTAGAAAGACTTAGAAAGTTGATAATTGTGGGCAATGTTAGAAATGTCATGAGAAACAAGAATTATGTAAAAGAATTGATGTAAGTCATTGTTTCCAAGAGAAAGGGAGATCGGAGTGTAAAAAAGCGTTGTTTTTGGACGCCAATGAAGAAATGACTATGTTTTGCGATTTCTCCTGTTTAGAAAGACTTAGAAAGTTGATAATTGTGGGCAATGTTAGAAATGTCATGAGAAACAAGAATTATGTAAAAGAATTGATGTAAGTCATTGTTTCCAAGAGAAAGGGAGATCGGAGTGTAAAAAAGCGTTGTTTTTGGACGCCAATGAAGAAATGACTATGTTTTGCGATTTCTCCTGTTTAGAAAGACTTAGAAAGTTGATAATTGTGGGCAATGTTAGAAATGTCATGAGAAACAAGAATTATGTAAAAGAATTGATGTAAGTCATTGTTTCCAAGAGAAAGGGAGATCGGAGTGTAAAAAAGCGTTGTTTTTGGACGCCAATGAAGAAATGACTATGTTTTGCGATTTCTCCTGTTTAGAAAGACTTAGAAAGTTGATAATTGTGGGCAATGTTAGAAATGTCATGAGAAACAAGAATTATGTAAAAGAATTGATGTAAGTCATTGTTTCCAAGAGAAAGGGAGATCGGAGTGTAAAAAAGCGTTGTTTTTGGACGCCAATGAAGAAATGACTATGTTTTGCGATTTCTCCTGTTTAGAAAGACTTAGAAAGTTGATAATTGTGGGCAATGTTAGAAATGTCATGAGAAACAAGAATTATGTAAAAGAATTGATGTAAGTCATTGTTTCCAAGAGAAAGGGAGATCGGAGTGTAAAAAAGCGTTGTTTTTGGACGCCAATGAAGAAATGACTATGTTTTGCGATTTCTCCTGTTTAGAAAGACTTAGAAAGTTGATAATTGTGGGCAATGTTAGAAATGTCATGAGAAACAAGAATTATGTAAAAGAATTGATGTAAGTCATTGTTTCCAAGAGAAAGGGAGATCGGAGTGTAAAAAAGCGTTGTTTTTGGACGCCAATGAAGAAATGACTATGTTTTGCGATTTCTCCTGTTTAGAAAGACTTAGAAAGTTGATAATTGTGGGCAATGTTAGAAATGTCATGAGAAACAAGAATTATGTAAAAGAATTGATGTAAGTCATTGTTTCCAAGAGAAAGGGAGATCGGAGTGTAAAAAAGCGTTGTTTTTGGACGCCAATGAAGAAATGACTATGTTTTGCGATTTCTCCTGTTTAGAAAGACTTAGAAAGTTGATAATTGTGGG
Source organism: Mixophyes australis (assembly GCA_036250195.1). Taxonomy (NCBI): domain Eukaryota; kingdom Metazoa; phylum Chordata; class Amphibia; order Anura; family Limnodynastidae; genus Mixophyes; species Mixophyes australis. Next base: position 114,990 of record JAVHZZ010000197.1, on the reverse strand, counting down.
CAATGTTAGAAATGTCATGAGAAACAAGAATTATGTAAAAGAATTGATGTAAGTCATTGTTTCCAAGAGAAAGGGAGATCGGAGTGTAAAAAAGCGTTGTTTTTGGACGCCAATGAAGAAATGACTATGTTTTGCGATTTCTCCTGTTTAGAAAGACTTAGAAAGTTGATAATTGTGGGCAATGTTAGAAATGTCATGAGAAACAAGAATTATGTAAAAGAATTGATGTAAGTCATTGTTTCCAAGAGAAAGGGAGATCGGAGTGTAAAAAAGCGTTGTTTTTGGACGCCAATGAAGAAATGACTATGTTTTGCGATTTTCCTGTTTAGAAAGACTTAGAAAGTTGATAATTGTGGGCAATGTTAGAAATGTCATGAGAAACAAGAATTATGTAAAAGAATTGATGTAAGTCATTGTTTCCAAGAGAAAGGGAGATCGGAGTGTAAAAAAGCGTTGTTTTTGGACGCCAATGAAGAAATGACTATGTTTTGCGATTTCTCCTGTTTAGAAAGACTTAGAAAGTTGATAATTGTGGGCAATGTTAGAAATGTCATGAGAAACAAGAATTATGTAAAAGAATTGATGTAAGTCATTGTTTCCAAGAGAAAGGGAGATCGGAGTGTAAAAAAGCGTTGTTTTTGGACGCCAATGAAGAAATGACTATGTTTTGCGATTTCTCCTGTTTAGAAAGACTTAGAAAGTTGATAATTGTGGGCAATGTTAGAAATGTCATGAGAAACAAGAATTATGTAAAAGAATTGATGTAAGTCATTGTTTCCAAGAGAAAGGGAGATCGGAGTGTAAAAAAGCGTTGTTTTTGGACGCCAATGAAGAAATGACTATGTTTTGCGATTTCTCCTGTTTAGAAAGACTTAGAAAGTTGATAATTGTGGGCAATGTTAGAAATGTCATGAGAAACAAGAATTATGTAAAAGAATTGATGTAAGTCATTGTTTCCAAGAGAAAGGGAGATCGGAGTGTAAAAAAGCGTTGTTTTTGGACGCCAATGAAGAAATGACTATGTTTTGCGATTTCTCCTGTTTAGAAAGACTTAGAAAGTTGATAATTGTGGGCAATGTTAGAAATGTCATGAGAAACAAGAATTATGTAAAAGAATTGATGTAAGTCATTGTTTCCAAGAGAAAGGGAGATCGGAGTGTAAAAAAGCGTTGTTTTTGGACGCCAATGAAGAAATGACTATGTTTTGCGATTTCTCCTGTTTAGAAAGACTTAGAAAGTTGATAATTGTGGGCAATGTTAGAAATGTCATGAGAAACAAGAATTATGTAAAAGAATTGATGTAAGTCATTGTTTCCAAGAGAAAGGGAGATCGGAGTGTAAAAAAGCGTTGTTTTTGGACGCCAATGAAGAAATGACTATGTTTTGCGATTTCTCCTGTTTAGAAAGACTTAGAAAGTTGATAATTGTGGGCAATGTTAGAAATGTCATGAGAAACAAGAATTATGTAAAAGAATTGATGTAAGTCATTGTTTCCAAGAGAAAGGGAGATCGGAGTGTAAAAAAGCGTTGTTTTTGGACGCCAATGAAGAAATGACTATGTTTTGCGATTTCTCCTGTTTAGAAAGACTTAGAAAGTTGATAATTGTGGGCAATGTTAGAAATGTCATGAGAAACAAGAATTATGTAAAAGAATTGATGTAAGTCATTGTTTCCAAGAGAAAGGGAGATCGGAGTGTAAAAAAGCGTTGTTTTTGGACGCCAATGAAGAAATGACTATGTTTTGCGATTTCTCCTGTTTAGAAAGACTTAGAAAGTTGATAATTGTGGGCAATGTTAGAAATGTCATGAGAAACAAGAATTATGTAAAAGAATTGATGTAAGTCATTGTTTCCAAGAGAAAGGGAGATCGGAGTGTAAAAAAGCGTTGTTTTTGGACGCCAATGAAGAAATGACTATGTTTTGCGATTTCTCCTGTTTAGAAAGACTTAGAAAGTTGATAATTGTGGGCAATGTTAGAAATGTCATGAGAAACAAGAATTATGTAAAAGAATTGATGTAAGTCATTGTTTCCAAGAGAAAGGGAGATCGGAGTGTAAAAAAGCGTTGTTTTTGGACGCCAATGAAGAAATGACTATGTTTTGCGATTTCTCCTGTTTAGAAAGACTTAGAAAGTTGATAATTGTGGGCAATGTTAGAAATGTCATGAGAAACAAGAATTATGTAAAAGAATTGATGTAAGTCATTGTTTCCAAGAGAAAGGGAGATCGGAGTGTAAAAAAGCGTTGTTTTTGGACGCCAATGAAGAAATGACTATGTTTTGCGATTTCTCCTGTTTAGAAAGACTTAGAAAGTTGATAATTGTGGGCAATGTTAGAAATGTCATGAGAAACAAGAATTATGTAAAAGAATTGATGTAAGTCATTGTTTCCAAGAGAAAGGGAGATCGGAGTGTAAAAAAGCGTTGTTTTTGGACGCCAATGAAGAAATGACTATGTTTTGCGATTTCTCCTGTTTAGAAAGACTTAGAAAGTTGATAATTGTGGGCAATGTTAGAAATGTCATGAGAAACAAGAATTATGTAAAAGAATTGATGTAAGTCATTGTTTCCAAGAGAAAGGGAGATCGGAGTGTAAAAAAGCGTTGTTTTTGGACGCCAATGAAGAAATGACTATGTTTTGCGATTTCTCCTGTTTAGAAAGACTTAGAAAGTTGATAATTGTGGGCAATGTTAGAAATGTCATGAGAAACAAGAATTATGTAAAAGAATTGATGTAAGTCATTGTTTCCAAGAGAAAGGGAGATCGGAGTGTAAAAAAGCGTTGTTTTTGGACGCCAATGAAGAAATGACTATGTTTTGCGATTTCTCCTGTTTAGAAAGACTTAGAAAGTTGATAATTGTGGGCAATGTTAGAAATGTCATGAGAAACAAGAATTATGTAAAAGAATTGATGTAAGTCATTGTTTCCAAGAGAAAGGGAGATCGGAGTGTAAAAAAGCGTTGTTTTTGGACGCCAATGAAGAAATGACTATGTTTTGCGATTTCTCCTGTTTAGAAAGACTTAGAAAGTTGATAATTGTGGGCAATGTTAGAAATGTCATGAGAAACAAGAATTATGTAAAAGAATTGATGTAAGTCATTGTTTCCAAGAGAAAGGGAGATCGGAGTGTAAAAAAGCGTTGTTTTTGGACGCCAATGAAGAAATGACTATGTTTTGCGATTTCTCCTGTTTAGAAAGACTTAGAAAGTTGATAATTGTGGGCAATGTTAGAAATGTCATGAGAAACAAGAATTATGTAAAAGAATTGATGTAAGTCATTGTTTCCAAGAGAAAGGGAGATCGGAGTGTAAAAAAGCGTTGTTTTTGGACGCCAATGAAGAAATGACTATGTTTTGCGATTTCTCCTGTTTAGAAAGACTTAGAAAGTTGATAATTGTGGGCAATGTTAGAAATGTCATGAGAAACAAGAATTATGTAAAAGAATTGATGTAAGTCATTGTTTCCAAGAGAAAGGGAGATCGGAGTGTAAAAAAGCGTTGTTTTTGGACGCCAATGAAGAAATGACTATGTTTTGCGATTTCTCCTGTTTAGAAAGACTTAGAAAGTTGATAATTGTGGGCAATGTTAGAAATGTCATGAGAAACAAGAATTATGTAAAAGAATTGATGTAAGTCATTGTTTCCAAGAGAAAGGGAGATCGGAGTGTAAAAAAGCGTTGTTTTTGGACGCCAATGAAGAAATGACTATGTTTTGCGATTTCTCCTGTTTAGAAAGACTTAGAAAGTTGATAATTGTGGGCAATGTTAGAAATGTCATGAGAAACAAGAATTATGTAAAAGAATTGATGTAAGTCATTGTTTCCAAGAGAAAGGGAGATCGGAGTGTAAAAAAGCGTTGTTTTTGGACGCCAATGAAGAAATGACTATGTTTTGCGATTTCTCCTGTTTAGAAAGACTTAGAAAGTTGATAATTGTGGGCAATGTTAGAAATGTCATGAGAAACAAGAATTATGTAAAAGAATTGATGTAAGTCATTGTTTCCAAGAGAAAGGGAGATCGGAGTGTAAAAAAGCGTTGTTTTTGGACGCCAATGAAGAAATGACTATGTTTTGCGATTTCTCCTGTTTAGAAAGACTTAGAAAGTTGATAATTGTGGGCAATGTTAGAAATGTCATGAGAAACAAGAATTATGTAAAAGAATTGATGTAAGTCATTGTTTCCAAGAGAAAGGGAGATCGGAGTGTAAAAAAGCGTTGTTTTTGGACGCCAATGAAGAAATGACTATGTTTTGCGATTTCTCCTGTTTAGAAAGACTTAGAAAGTTGATAATTGTGGGCAATGTTAGAAATGTCATGAGAAACAAGAATTATGTAAAAGAATTGATGTAAGTCATTGTTTCCAAGAGAAAGGGAGATCGGAGTGTAAAAAAGCGTTGTTTTTGGACGCCAATGAAGAAATGACTATGTTTTGCGATTTCTCCTGTTTAGAAAGACTTAGAAAGTTGATAATTGTGGGCAATGTTAGAAATGTCATGAGAAACAAGAATTATGTAAAAGAATTGATGTAAGTCATTGTTTCCAAGAGAAAGGGAGATCGGAGTGTAAAAAAGCGTTGTTTTTGGACGCCAATGAAGAAATGACTATGTTTTGCGATTTCTCCTGTTTAGAAAGACTTAGAAAGTTGATAATTGTGGGCAATGTTAGAAATGTCATGAGAAACAAGAATTATGTAAAAGAATTGATGTAAGTCATTGTTTCCAAGAGAAAGGGAGATCGGAGTGTAAAAAAGCGTTGTTTTTGGACGCCAATGAAGAAATGACTATGTTTTGCGATTTCTCCTGTTTAGAAAGACTTAGAAAGTTGATAATTGTGGGCAATGTTAGAAATGTCATGAGAAACAAGAATTATGTAAAAGAATTGATGTAAGTCATTGTTTCCAAGAGAAAGGGAGATCGGAGTGTAAAAAAGCGTTGTTTTTGGACGCCAATGAAGAAATGACTATGTTTTGCGATTTCTCCTGTTTAGAAAGACTTAGAAAGTTGATAATTGTGGGCAATGTTAGAAATGTCATGAGAAACAAGAATTATGTAAAAGAATTGATGTAAGTCATTGTTTCCAAGAGAAAGGGAGATCGGAGTGTAAAAAAGCGTTGTTTTTGGACGCCAATGAAGAAATGACTATGTTTTGCGATTTCTCCTGTTTAGAAAGACTTAGAAAGTTGATAATTGTGGGCAATGTTAGAAATGTCATGAGAAACAAGAATTATGTAAAAGAATTGATGTAAGTCATTGTTTCCAAGAGAAAGGGAGATCGGAGTGTAAAAAAGCGTTGTTTTTGGACGCCAATGAAGAAATGACTATGTTTTGCGATTTCTCCTGTTTAGAAAGACTTAGAAAGTTGATAATTGTGGGCAATGTTAGAAATGTCATGAGAAACAAGAATTATGTAAAAGAATTGATGTAAGTCATTGTTTCCAAGAGAAAGGGAGATCGGAGTGTAAAAAAGCGTTGTTTTTGGACGCCAATGAAGAAATGACTATGTTTTGCGATTTCTCCTGTTTAGAAAGACTTAGAAAGTTGATAATTGTGGGCAATGTTAGAAATGTCATGAGAAACAAGAATTATGTAAAAGAATTGATGTAAGTCATTGTTTCCAAGAGAAAGGGAGATCGGAGTGTAAAAAAGCGTTGTTTTTGGACGCCAATGAAGAAATGACTATGTTTTGCGATTTCTCCTGTTTAGAAAGACTTAGAAAGTTGATAATTGTGGGCAATGTTAGAAATGTCATGAGAAACAAGAATTATGTAAAAGAATTGATGTAAGTCATTGTTTCCAAGAGAAAGGGAGATCGGAGTGTAAAAAAGCGTTGTTTTTGGACGCCAATGAAGAAATGACTATGTTTTGCGATTTCTCCTGTTTAGAAAGACTTAGAAAGTTGATAATTGTGGGCAATGTTAGAAATGTCATGAGAAACAAGAATTATGTAAAAGAATTGATGTAAGTCATTGTTTCCAAGAGAAAGGGAGATCGGAGTGTAAAAAAGCGTTGTTTTTGGACGCCAATGAAGAAATGACTATGTTTTGCGATTTCTCCTGTTTAGAAAGACTTAGAAAGTTGATAATTGTGGGCAATGTTAGAAATGTCATGAGAAACAAGAATTATGTAAAAGAATTGATGTAAGTCATTGTTTCCAAGAGAAAGGGAGATCGGAGTGTAAAAAAGCGTTGTTTTTGGACGCCAATGAAGAAATGACTATGTTTTGCGATTTCTCCTGTTTAGAAAGACTTAGAAAGTTGATAATTGTGGGCAATGTTAGAAATGTCATGAGAAACAAGAATTATGTAAAAGAATTGATGTAAGTCATTGTTTCCAAGAGAAAGGGAGATCGGAGTGTAAAAAAGCGTTGTTTTTGGACGCCAATGAAGAAATGACTATGTTTTGCGATTTCTCCTGTTTAGAAAGACTTAGAAAGTTGATAATTGTGGGCAATGTTAGAAATGTCATGAGAAACAAGAATTATGTAAAAGAATTGATGTAAGTCATTGTTTCCAAGAGAAAGGGAGATCGGAGTGTAAAAAAGCGTTGTTTTTGGACGCCAATGAAGAAATGACTATGTTTTGCGATTTCTCCTGTTTAGAAAGACTTAGAAAGTTGATAATTGTGGGCAATGTTAGAAATGTCATGAGAAACAAGAATTATGTAAAAGAATTGATGTAAGTCATTGTTTCCAAGAGAAAGGGAGATCGGAGTGTAAAAAAGCGTTGTTTTTGGACGCCAATGAAGAAATGACTATGTTTTGCGATTTCTCCTGTTTAGAAAGACTTAGAAAGTTGATAATTGTGGGCAATGTTAGAAATGTCATGAGAAACAAGAATTATGTAAAAGAATTGATGTAAGTCATTGTTTCCAAGAGAAAGGGAGATCGGAGTGTAAAAAAGCGTTGTTTTTGGACGCCAATGAAGAAATGACTATGTTTTGCGATTTCTCCTGTTTAGAAAGACTTAGAAAGTTGATAATTGTGGGCAATGTTAGAAATGTCATGAGAAACAAGAATTATGTAAAAGAATTGATGTAAGTCATTGTTTCCAAGAGAAAGGGAGATCGGAGTGTAAAAAAGCGTTGTTTTTGGACGCCAATGAAGAAATGACTATGTTTTGCGATTTCTCCTGTTTAGAAAGACTTAGAAAGTTGATAATTGTGGGCAATGTTAGAAATGTCATGAGAAACAAGAATTATGTAAAAGAATTGATGTAAGTCATTGTTTCCAAGAGAAAGGGAGATCGGAGTGTAAAAAAGCGTTGTTTTTGGACGCCAATGAAGAAATGACTATGTTTTGCGATTTCTCCTGTTTAGAAAGACTTAGAAAGTTGATAATTGTGGGCAATGTTAGAAATGTCATGAGAAACAAGAATTATGTAAAAGAATTGATGTAAGTCATTGTTTCCAAGAGAAAGGGAGATCGGAGTGTAAAAAAGCGTTGTTTTTGGACGCCAATGAAGAAATGACTATGTTTTGCGATTTCTCCTGTTTAGAAAGACTTAGAAAGTTGATAATTGTGGGCAATGTTAGAAATGTCATGAGAAACAAGAATTATGTAAAAGAATTGATGTAAGTCATTGTTTCCAAGAGAAAGGGAGATCGGAGTGTAAAAAAGCGTTGTTTTTGGACGCCAATGAAGAAATGACTATGTTTTGCGATTTCTCCTGTTTAGAAAGACTTAGAAAGTTGATAATTGTGGGCAATGTTAGAAATGTCATGAGAAACAAGAATTATGTAAAAGAATTGATGTAAGTCATTGTTTCCAAGAGAAAGGGAGATCGGAGTGTAAAAAAGCGTTGTTTTTGGACGCCAATGAAGAAATGACTATGTTTTGCGATTTCTCCTGTTTAGAAAGACTTAGAAAGTTGATAATTGTGGGCAATGTTAGAAATGTCATGAGAAACAAGAATTATGTAAAAGAATTGATGTAAGTCATTGTTTCCAAGAGAAAGGGAGATCGGAGTGTAAAAAAGCGTTGTTTTTGGACGCCAATGAAGAAATGACTATGTTTTGCGATTTCTCCTGTTTAGAAAGACTTAGAAAGTTGATAATTGTGGGCAATGTTAGAAATGTCATGAGAAACAAGAATTATGTAAAAGAATTGATGTAAGTCATTGTTTCCAAGAGAAAGGGAGATCGGAGTGTAAAAAAGCGTTGTTTTTGGACGCCAATGAAGAAATGACTATGTTTTGCGATTTCTCCTGTTTAGAAAGACTTAGAAAGTTGATAATTGTGGGCAATGTTAGAAATGTCATGAGAAACAAGAATTATGTAAAAGAATTGATGTAAGTCATTGTTTCCAAGAGAAAGGGAGATCGGAGTGTAAAAAAGCGTTGTTTTTGGACGCCAATGAAGAAATGACTATGTTTTGCGATTTCTCCTGTTTAGAAAGACTTAGAAAGTTGATAATTGTGGGCAATGTTAGAAATGTCATGAGAAACAAGAATTATGTAAAAGAATTGATGTAAGTCATTGTTTCCAAGAGAAAGGGAGATCGGAGTGTAAAAAAGCGTTGTTTTTGGACGCCAATGAAGAAATGACTATGTTTTGCGATTTCTCCTGTTTAGAAAGACTTAGAAAGTTGATAATTGTGGGCAATGTTAGAAATGTCATGAGAAACAAGAATTATGTAAAAGAATTGATGTAAGTCATTGTTTCCAAGAGAAAGGGAGATCGGAGTGTAAAAAAGCGTTGTTTTTGGACGCCAATGAAGAAATGACTATGTTTTGCGATTTCTCCTGTTTAGAAAGACTTAGAAAGTTGATAATTGTGGGCAATGTTAGAAATGTCATGAGAAACAAGAATTATGTAAAAGAATTGATGTAAGTCATTGTTTCCAAGAGAAAGGGAGATCGGAGTGTAAAAAAGCGTTGTTTTTGGACGCCAATGAAGAAATGACTATGTTTTGCGATTTCTCCTGTTTAGAAAGACTTAGAAAGTTGATAATTGTGGGCAATGTTAGAAATGTCATGAGAAACAAGAATTATGTAAAAGAATTGATGTAAGTCATTGTTTCCAAGAGAAAGGGAGATCGGAGTGTAAAAAAGCGTTGTTTTTGGACGCCAATGAAGAAATGACTATGTTTTGCGATTTCTCCTGTTTAGAAAGACTTAGAAAGTTGATAATTGTGGGCAATGTTAGAAATGTCATGAGAAACAAGAATTATGTAAAAGAATTGATGTAAGTCATTGTTTCCAAGAGAAAGGGAGATCGGAGTGTAAAAAAGCGTTGTTTTTGGACGCCAATGAAGAAATGACTATGTTTTGCGATTTCTCCTGTTTAGAAAGACTTAGAAAGTTGATAATTGTGGGCAATGTTAGAAATGTCATGAGAAACAAGAATTATGTAAAAGAATTGATGTAAGTCATTGTTTCCAAGAGAAAGGGAGATCGGAGTGTAAAAAAGCGTTGTTTTTGGACGCCAATGAAGAAATGACTATGTTTTGCGATTTCTCCTGTTTAGAAAGACTTAGAAAGTTGATAATTGTGGGCAATGTTAGAAATGTCATGAGAAACAAGAATTATGTAAAAGAATTGATGTAAGTCATTGTTTCCAAGAGAAAGGGAGATCGGAGTGTAAAAAAGCGTTGTTTTTGGACGCCAATGAAGAAATGACTATGTTTTGCGATTTCTCCTGTTTAGAAAGACTTAGAAAGTTGATAATTGTGGGCAATGTTAGAAATGTCATGAGAAACAAGAATTATGTAAAAGAATTGATGTAAGTCATTGTTTCCAAGAGAAAGGGAGATCGGAGTGTAAAAAAGCGTTGTTTTTGGACGCCAATGAAGAAATGACTATGTTTTGCGATTTCTCCTGTTTAGAAAGACTTAGAAAGTTGATAATTGTGGGCAATGTTAGAAATGTCATGAGAAACAAGAATTATGTAAAAGAATTGATGTAAGTCATTGTTTCCAAGAGAAAGGGAGATCGGAGTGTAAAAAAGCGTTGTTTTTGGACGCCAATGAAGAAATGACTATGTTTTGCGATTTCTCCTGTTTAGAAAGACTTAGAAAGTTGATAATTGTGGGCAATGTTAGAAATGTCATGAGAAACAAGAATTATGTAAAAGAATTGATGTAAGTCATTGTTTCCAAGAGAAAGGGAGATCGGAGTGTAAAAAAGCGTTGTTTTTGGACGCCAATGAAGAAATGACTATGTTTTGCGATTTCTCCTGTTTAGAAAGACTTAGAAAGTTGATAATTGTGGGCAATGTTAGAAATGTCATGAGAAACAAGAATTATGTAAAAGAATTGATGTAAGTCATTGTTTCCAAGAGAAAGGGAGATCGGAGTGTAAAAAAGCGTTGTTTTTGGACGCCAATGAAGAAATGACTATGTTTTGCGATTTCTCCTGTTTAGAAAGACTTAGAAAGTTGATAATTGTGGGCAATGTTAGAAATGTCATGAGAAACAAGAATTATGTAAAAGAATTGATGTAAGTCATTGTTTCCAAGAGAAAGGGAGATCGGAGTGTAAAAAAGCGTTGTTTTTGGACGCCAATGAAGAAATGACTATGTTTTGCGATTTCTCCTGTTTAGAAAGACTTAGAAAGTTGATAATTGTGGGCAATGTTAGAAATGTCATGAGAAACAAGAATTATGTAAAAGAATTGATGTAAGTCATTGTTTCCAAGAGAAAGGGAGATCGGAGTGTAAAAAAGCGTTGTTTTTGGACGCCAATGAAGAAATGACTATGTTTTGCGATTTCTCCTGTTTAGAAAGACTTAGAAAGTTGATAATTGTGGGCAATGTTAGAAATGTCATGAGAAACAAGAATTATGTAAAAGAATTGATGTAAGTCATTGTTTCCAAGAGAAAGGGAGATCGGAGTGTAAAAAAGCGTTGTTTTTGGACGCCAATGAAGAAATGACTATGTTTTGCGATTTCTCCTGTTTAGAAAGACTTAGAAAGTTGATAATTGTGGGCAATGTTAGAAATGTCATGAGAAACAAGAATTATGTAAAAGAATTGATGTAAGTCATTGTTTCCAAGAGAAAGGGAGATCGGAGTGTAAAAAAGCGTTGTTTTTGGACGCCAATGAAGAAATGACTATGTTTTGCGATTTCTCCTGTTTAGAAAGACTTAGAAAGTTGATAATTGTGGGCAATGTTAGAAATGTCATGAGAAACAAGAATTATGTAAAAGAATTGATGTAAGTCATTGTTTCCAAGAGAAAGGGAGATCGGAGTGTAAAAAAGCGTTGTTTTTGGACGCCAATGAAGAAATGACTATGTTTTGCGATTTCTCCTGTTTAGAAAGACTTAGAAAGTTGATAATTGTGGGCAATGTTAGAAATGTCATGAGAAACAAGAATTATGTAAAAGAATTGATGTAAGTCATTGTTTCCAAGAGAAAGGGAGATCGGAGTGTAAAAAAGCGTTGTTTTTGGACGCCAATGAAGAAATGACTATGTTTTGCGATTTCTCCTGTTTAGAAAGACTTAGAAAGTTGATAATTGTGGGCAATGTTAGAAATGTCATGAGAAACAAGAATTATGTAAAAGAATTGATGTAAGTCATTGTTTCCAAGAGAAAGGGAGATCGGAGTGTAAAAAAGCGTTGTTTTTGGACGCCAATGAAGAAATGACTATGTTTTGCGATTTCTCCTGTTTAGAAAGACTTAGAAAGTTGATAATTGTGGGCAATGTTAGAAATGTCATGAGAAACAAGAATTATGTAAAAGAATTGATGTAAGTCATTGTTTCCAAGAGAAAGGGAGATCGGAGTGTAAAAAAGCGTTGTTTTTGGACGCCAATGAAGAAATGACTATGTTTTGCGATTTCTCCTGTTTAGAAAGACTTAGAAAGTTGATAATTGTGGGCAATGTTAGAAATGTCATGAGAAACAAGAATTATGTAAAAGAATTGATGTAAGTCATTGTTTCCAAGAGAAAGGGAGATCGGAGTGTAAAAAAGCGTTGTTTTTGGACGCCAATGAAGAAATGACTATGTTTTGCGATTTCTCCTGTTTAGAAAGACTTAGAAAGTTGATAATTGTGGGCAATGTTAGAAATGTCATGAGAAACAAGAATTATGTAAAAGAATTGATGTAAGTCATTGTTTCCAAGAGAAAGGGAGATCGGAGTGTAAAAAAGCGTTGTTTTTGGACGCCAATGAAGAAATGACTATGTTTTGCGATTTCTCCTGTTTAGAAAGACTTAGAAAGTTGATAATTGTGGGCAATGTTAGAAATGTCATGAGAAACAAGAATTATGTAAAAGAATTGATGTAAGTCATTGTTTCCAAGAGAAAGGGAGATCGGAGTGTAAAAAAGCGTTGTTTTTGGACGCCAATGAAGAAATGACTATGTTTTGCGATTTCTCCTGTTTAGAAAGACTTAGAAAGTTGATAATTGTGGGCAATGTTAGAAATGTCATGAGAAACAAGAATTATGTAAAAGAATTGATGTAAGTCATTGTTTCCAAGAGAAAGGGAGATCGGAGTGTAAAAAAGCGTTGTTTTTGGACGCCAATGAAGAAATGACTATGTTTTGCGATTTCTCCTGTTTAGAAAGAGACTTAGAAAGTTGATAATTGTGGGCAATGTTAGAAATGTCATGAGAAACAAGAATTATGTAAAAGAATTGATGTAAGTCATTGTTTCCAAGAGAAAGGGAGATCGGAGTGTAAAAAAGCGTTGTTTTGGAGGACGCCAATGAAGAAATGACTATGTTTTGCGATTTCTCCTGTTTAGAAAGACTTAGAAAGTTGATAATTGTGGGCAATGTTAGAAATGTCATGAGAAACAAGAATTATGTAAAAGAATTGATGTAAGTCATTGTTTCCAAGAGAAAGGGAGATCGGAGTGTAAAAAAGCGTTGTTTTTGGACGCCAATGAAGAAATGACTATGTTTTGCGATTTCTCCTGTTTAGAAAGACTTAGAAAGTTGATAATTGTGGGCAATGTTAGAAATGTCATGAGAAACAAGAATTATGTAAAAGAATTGATGTAAGTCATTGTTTCCAAGAGAAAGGGAGATCGGAGTGTAAAAAAGCGTTGTTTTGGGACGCCAATGAAGAAATGACTATGTTTTGCGATTTCTCCTGTTTAGAAAGACTTAGAAAGTTGATAATTGTGGGCAATGTTAGAAATGTCATGAGAAACAAGAATTATGTAAAAGAATTGATGTAAGTCATTGTTTCCAAGAGAAAGGGAGATCGGGAGTGTAAAAAAGCGTTGTTTTGGGACGCCAATGAAGAAATGACTATGTTTTTGCGATTTCTCCTGTTTAGAAAGACTTAGAAAGTTGATAATTGTGGGCAATGTTAGAAATGTCATGAGAAACAAGAATTATGTAAAAGAATTGATGTAAGTCATTGTTTCCAAGAGAAAGGGAGATCGGAGTGTAAAAAAGCGTTGTTTTTGGACGCCAATGAAGAAATGACTATGTTTTGCGATTTCTCCTGTTTAGAAAGACTTAGAAAGTTGATAATTGTGGGCAATGTTAGAAATGTCATGAGAAACAAGAATTATGTAAAAGAATTGATGTAAGTCATTGTTTCCAAGAGAAAGGGAGATCGGAGTGTAAAAAAGCGTTGTTTTTGGGACGCCAATGAAGAAATGACTATGTTTTGCGATTTCTCCTGTTTAGAAAGACTTAGAAAGTTGATAATTGTGGGCAATGTTAGAAATGTCATGAGAAACAAGAATTATGTAAAAGAATTGATGTAAGTCATTGTTTCCAAGAGAAAGGGAGTGTAAAAAAGCGTTGTTTTGGGACGCCAATGAAGAAATGACTATGTTTTGCGATTTCTCCTGTTTAGAAAGACTTAGAAAGTTGATAATTGTGGGCAATGTTAGAAATGTCATGAGAAACAAGAATTATGTAAAAGAATTGATGTAAGTCATTGTTTCCAAGAGAAAGGGAGATCGGAGTGTAAAAAAGCGTTGTTTTTGGACGCCAATGAAGAAATGACTATGTTTTGCGATTTCTCCTGTTTAGAAAGACTTAGAAAGTTGATAATTGTGGGCAATGTTAGAAATGTCATGAGAAACAAGAATTATGTAAAAGAATTGATGTAAGTCATTGTTTCCAAGAGAAAGGGAGATCGGAGTGTAAAAAAGCGTTGTTTTGGGACGCCAATGAAGAAATGACTATGTTTTGCGATTTCTCCTGTTTAGAAAGACTTAGAAAGTTGATAATTGTGGGCAATGTTAGAAATGTCATGAGAAACAAGAATTATGTAAAAGAATTGATGTAAGTCATTGTTTCCAAGAGAAAGGGAGATCGGAGTGTAAAAAAGCGTTGTTTTTGGACGCCAATGAAGAAATGACTATGTTTTGCGATTTCTCCTGTTTAGAAAGACTTAGAAAGTTGATAATTGTGGGCAATGTTAGAAATGTCATGAGAAACAAGAATTATGTAAAAGAATTGATGTAAGTCATTGTTTCCAAGAGAAAGGGAGATCGGAGTGTAAAAAAGCGTTGTTTTTGGACGCCAATGAAGAAATGACTATGTTTTGCGATTTCTCCTGTTTAGAAAGACTTAGAAAGTTGATAATTGTGGGCAATGTTAGAAATGTCATGAGAAACAAGAATTATGTAAAAGAATTGATGTAAGTCATTGTTTCCAAGAGAAAGGGAGATCGGAGTGTAAAAAAGCGTTGTTTTTGGACGCCAATGAAGAAATGACTATGTTTTGCGATTTCTCCTGTTTAGAAAGACTTAGAAAGTTGATAATTGTGGGCAATGTTAGAAATGTCATGAGAAACAAGAATTATGTAAAAGAATTGATGTAAGTCATTGTTTCCAAGAGAAAGGGAGATCGGAGTGTAAAAAAGCGTTGTTTTTGGACGCCAATGAAGAAATGACTATGTTTTGCGATTTCTCCTGTTTAGAAAGACTTAGAAAGTTGATAATTGTGGGCAATGTTAGAAATGTCATGAGAAACAAGAATTATGTAAAAGAATTGATGTAAGTCATTGTTTCCAAGAGAAAGGGAGATCGGAGTGTAAAAAAGCGTTGTTTTTGGACGCCAATGAAGAAATGACTATGTTTTGCGATTTCTCCTGTTTAGAAAGACTTAGAAAGTTGATAATTGTGGGCAATGTTAGAAATGTCATGAGAAACAAGAATTATGTAAAAGAATTGATGTAAGTCATTGTTTCCAAGAGAAAGGGAGATCGGAGTGTAAAAAAGCGTTGTTTTTGGACGCCAATGAAGAAATGACTATGTTTTGCGATTTCTCCTGTTTAGAAAGACTTAGAAAGTTGATAATTGTGGGCAATGTTAGAAATGTCATGAGAAACAAGAATTATGTAAAAGAATTGATGTAAGTCATTGTTTCCAAGAGAAAGGGAGATCGGAGTGTAAAAAAGCGTTGTTTTTGGACGCCAATGAAGAAATGACTATGTTTTGCGATTTCTCCTGTTTAGAAAGACTTAGAAAGTTGATAATTGTGGGCAATGTTAGAAATGTCATGAGAAACAAGAATTATGTAAAAGAATTGATGTAAGTCATTGTTTCCAAGAGAAAGGGAGATCGGAGTGTAAAAAAGCGTTGTTTTTGGACGCCAATGAAGAAATGACTATGTTTTGCGATTTCTCCTGTTTAGAAAGACTTAGAAAGTTGATAATTGTGGGCAATGTTAGAAATGTCATGAGAAACAAGAATTATGTAAAAGAATTGATGTAAGTCATTGTTTCCAAGAGAAAGGGAGATCGGAGTGTAAAAAAGCGTTGTTTTTGGACGCCAATGAAGAAATGACTATGTTTTGCGATTTCTCCTGTTTAGAAAGACTTAGAAAGTTGATAATTGTGGGCAATGTTAGAAATGTCATGAGAAACAAGAATTATGTAAAAGAATTGATGTAAGTCATTGTTTCCAAGAGAAAGGGAGATCGGAGTGTAAAAAAGCGTTGTTTTTGGACGCCAATGAAGAAATGACTATGTTTTGCGATTTCTCCTGTTTAGAAAGACTTAGAAAGTTGATAATTGTGGGCAATGTTAGAAATGTCATGAGAAACAAGAATTATGTAAAAGAATTGATGTAAGTCATTGTTTCCAAGAGAAAGGGAGATCGGAGTGTAAAAAAGCGTTGTTTTTGGACGCCAATGAAGAAATGACTATGTTTTGCGATTTCTCCTGTTTAGAAAGACTTAGAAAGTTGATAATTGTGGGCAATGTTAGAAATGTCATGAGAAACAAGAATTATGTAAAAGAATTGATGTAAGTCATTGTTTCCAAGAGAAAGGGAGATCGGAGTGTAAAAAAGCGTTGTTTTTGGACGCCAATGAAGAAATGACTATGTTTTGCGATTTCTCCTGTTTAGAAAGACTTAGAAAGTTGATAATTGTGGGCAATGTTAGAAATGTCATGAGAAACAAGAATTATGTAAAAGAATTGATGTAAGTCATTGTTTCCAAGAGAAAGGGAGATCGGAGTGTAAAAAAGCGTTGTTTTTGGACGCCAATGAAGAAATGACTATGTTTTGCGATTTCTCCTGTTTAGAAAGACTTAGAAAGTTGATAATTGTGGGCAATGTTAGAAATGTCATGAGAAACAAGAATTATGTAAAAGAATTGATGTAAGTCATTGTTTCCAAGAGAAAGGGAGATCGGAGTGTAAAAAAGCGTTGTTTTTGGACGCCAATGAAGAAATGACTATGTTTTGCGATTTCTCCTGTTTAGAAAGACTTAGAAAGTTGATAATTGTGGGCAATGTTAGAAATGTCATGAGAAACAAGAATTATGTAAAAGAATTGATGTAAGTCATTGTTTCCAAGAGAAAGGGAGATCGGAGTGTAAAAAAGCGTTGTTTTTGGACGCCAATGAAGAAATGACTATGTTTTGCGATTTCTCCTGTTTAGAAAGACTTAGAAAGTTGATAATTGTGGGCAATGTTAGAAATGTCATGAGAAACAAGAATTATGTAAAAGAATTGATGTAAGTCATTGTTTCCAAGAGAAAGGGAGATCGGAGTGTAAAAAAGCGTTGTTTTTGGACGCCAATGAAGAAATGACTATGTTTTGCGATTTCTCCTGTTTAGAAAGACTTAGAAAGTTGATAATTGTGGGCAATGTTAGAAATGTCATGAGAAACAAGAATTATGTAAAAGAATTGATGTAAGTCATTGTTTCCAAGAGAAAGGGAGATCGGAGTGTAAAAAAGCGTTGTTTTTGGACGCCAATGAAGAAATGACTATGTTTTGCGATTTCTCCTGTTTAGAAAGACTTAGAAAGTTGATAATTGTGGGCAATGTTAGAAATGTCATGAGAAACAAGAATTATGTAAAAGAATTGATGTAAGTCATTGTTTCCAAGAGAAAGGGAGATCGGAGTGTAAAAAAGCGTTGTTTTTGGACGCCAATGAAGAAATGACTATGTTTTGCGATTTCTCCTGTTTAGAAAGACTTAGAAAGTTGATAATTGTGGGCAATGTTAGA
Source organism: Mixophyes australis (assembly GCA_036250195.1). Classification (NCBI taxonomy): domain Eukaryota; kingdom Metazoa; phylum Chordata; class Amphibia; order Anura; family Limnodynastidae; genus Mixophyes; species Mixophyes australis. The sequence goes on along the minus strand of JAVHZZ010000197.1, from coordinate 97,618 downwards.
AATGTCATGAGAAACAAGAATTATGTAAAAGAATTGATGTAAGTCATTGTTTCCAAGAGAAAGGGAGATCGGAGTGTAAAAAAGCGTTGTTTTTGGACGCCAATGAAGAAATGACTATGTTTTGCGATTTCTCCTGTTTAGAAAGACTTAGAAAGTTGATAATTGTGGGCAATGTTAGAAATGTCATGAGAAACAAGAATTATGTAAAAGAATTGATGTAATCATTGTTTCCAAGAGAAAGGGAGATCGGAGTGTAAAAAAGCGTTGTTTTTGGACGCCAATGAAGAAATGACTATGTTTTGCGATTTCTCCTGTTTAGAAAGACTTAGAAAGTTGATAATTGTGGGCAATGTTAGAAATGTCATGAGAAACAAGAATTATGTAAAAGAATTGATGTAAGTCATTGTTTCCAAGAGAAAGGGAGATCGGAGTGTAAAAAAGCGTTGTTTTTGGACGCCAATGAAGAAATGACTATGTTTTGCGATTTCTCCTGTTTAGAAAGACTTAGAAAGTTGATAATTGTGGGCAATGTTAGAAATGTCATGAGAAACAAGAATTATGTAAAAGAATTGATGTAAGTCATTGTTTCCAAGAGAAAGGGAGATCGGAGTGTAAAAAAGCGTTGTTTTTGGACGCCAATGAAGAAATGACTATGTTTTGCGATTTCTCCTGTTTAGAAAGACTTAGAAAGTTGATAATTGTGGGCAATGTTAGAAATGTCATGAGAAACAAGAATTATGTAAAAGAATTGATGTAAGTCATTGTTTCCAAGAGAAAGGGAGATCGGAGTGTAAAAAAGCGTTGTTTTTGGACGCCAATGAAGAAATGACTATGTTTTGCGATTTCTCCTGTTTAGAAAGACTTAGAAAGTTGATAATTGTGGGCAATGTTAGAAATGTCATGAGAAACAAGAATTATGTAAAAGAATTGATGTAAGTCATTGTTTCCAAGAGAAAGGGAGATCGGAGTGTAAAAAAGCGTTGTTTTTGGACGCCAATGAAGAAATGACTATGTTTTGCGATTTCTCCTGTTTAGAAAGACTTAGAAAGTTGATAATTGTGGGCAATGTTAGAAATGTCATGAGAAACAAGAATTATGTAAAAGAATTGATGTAAGTCATTGTTTCCAAGAGAAAGGGAGATCGGAGTGTAAAAAAGCGTTGTTTTTGGACGCCAATGAAGAAATGACTATGTTTTGCGATTTCTCCTGTTTAGAAAGACTTAGAAAGTTGATAATTGTGGGCAATGTTAGAAATGTCATGAGAAACAAGAATTATGTAAAAGAATTGATGTAAGTCATTGTTTCCAAGAGAAAGGGAGATCGGAGTGTAAAAAAGCGTTGTTTTTGGACGCCAATGAAGAAATGACTATGTTTTGCGATTTCTCCTGTTTAGAAAGACTTAGAAAGTTGATAATTGTGGGCAATGTTAGAAATGTCATGAGAAACAAGAATTATGTAAAAGAATTGATGTAAGTCATTGTTTCCAAGAGAAAGGGAGATCGGAGTGTAAAAAAGCGTTGTTTTTGGACGCCAATGAAGAAATGACTATGTTTTGCGATTTCTCCTGTTTAGAAAGACTTAGAAAGTTGATAATTGTGGGCAATGTTAGAAATGTCATGAGAAACAAGAATTATGTAAAAGAATTGATGTAAGTCATTGTTTCCAAGAGAAAGGGAGATCGGAGTGTAAAAAAGCGTTGTTTTTGGACGCCAATGAAGAAATGACTATGTTTTGCGATTTCTCCTGTTTAGAAAGACTTAGAAAGTTGATAATTGTGGGCAATGTTAGAAATGTCATGAGAAACAAGAATTATGTAAAAGAATTGATGTAAGTCATTGTTTCCAAGAGAAAGGGAGATCGGAGTGTAAAAAAGCGTTGTTTTTGGACGCCAATGAAGAAATGACTATGTTTTGCGATTTCTCCTGTTTAGAAAGACTTAGAAAGTTGATAATTGTGGGCAATGTTAGAAATGTCATGAGAAACAAGAATTATGTAAAAGAATTGATGTAAGTCATTGTTTCCAAGAGAAAGGGAGATCGGAGTGTAAAAAAGCGTTGTTTTTGGACGCCAATGAAGAAATGACTATGTTTTGCGATTTCTCCTGTTTAGAAAGACTTAGAAAGTTGATAATTGTGGGCAATGTTAGAAATGTCATGAGAAACAAGAATTATGTAAAAGAATTGATGTAAGTCATTGTTTCCAAGAGAAAGGGAGATCGGAGTGTAAAAAAGCGTTGTTTTTGGACGCCAATGAAGAAATGACTATGTTTTGCGATTTCTCCTGTTTAGAAAGACTTAGAAAGTTGATAATTGTGGGCAATGTTAGAAATGTCATGAGAAACAAGAATTATGTAAAAGAATTGATGTAAGTCATTGTTTCCAAGAGAAAGGGAGATCGGAGTGTAAAAAAGCGTTGTTTTTGGACGCCAATGAAGAAATGACTATGTTTTGCGATTTCTCCTGTTTAGAAAGACTTAGAAAGTTGATAATTGTGGGCAATGTTAGAAATGTCATGAGAAACAAGAATTATGTAAAAGAATTGATGTAAGTCATTGTTTCCAAGAGAAAGGGAGATCGGAGTGTAAAAAAGCGTTGTTTTTGGACGCCAATGAAGAAATGACTATGTTTTGCGATTTCTCCTGTTTAGAAAGACTTAGAAAGTTGATAATTGTGGGCAATGTTAGAAATGTCATGAGAAACAAGAATTATGTAAAAGAATTGATGTAAGTCATTGTTTCCAAGAGAAAGGGAGATCGGAGTGTAAAAAAGCGTTGTTTTTGGACGCCAATGAAGAAATGACTATGTTTTGCGATTTCTCCTGTTTAGAAAGACTTAGAAAGTTGATAATTGTGGGCAATGTTAGAAATGTCATGAGAAACAAGAATTATGTAAAAGAATTGATGTAAGTCATTGTTTCCAAGAGAAAGGGAGATCGGAGTGTAAAAAAGCGTTGTTTTTGGACGCCAATGAAGAAATGACTATGTTTTGCGATTTCTCCTGTTTAGAAAGACTTAGAAAGTTGATAATTGTGGGCAATGTTAGAAATGTCATGAGAAACAAGAATTATGTAAAAGAATTGATGTAAGTCATTGTTTCCAAGAGAAAGGGAGATCGGAGTGTAAAAAAGCGTTGTTTTTGGACGCCAATGAAGAAATGACTATGTTTTGCGATTTCTCCTGTTTAGAAAGACTTAGAAAGTTGATAATTGTGGGCAATGTTAGAAATGTCATGAGAAACAAGAATTATGTAAAAGAATTGATGTAAGTCATTGTTTCCAAGAGAAAGGGAGATCGGAGTGTAAAAAAGCGTTGTTTTTGGACGCCAATGAAGAAATGACTATGTTTTGCGATTTCTCCTGTTTAGAAAGACTTAGAAAGTTGATAATTGTGGGCAATGTTAGAAATGTCATGAGAAACAAGAATTATGTAAAAGAATTGATGTAAGTCATTGTTTCCAAGAGAAAGGGAGATCGGAGTGTAAAAAAGCGTTGTTTTTGGACGCCAATGAAGAAATGACTATGTTTTGCGATTTCTCCTGTTTAGAAAGACTTAGAAAGTTGATAATTGTGGGCAATGTTAGAAATGTCATGAGAAACAAGAATTATGTAAAAGAATTGATGTAAGTCATTGTTTCCAAGAGAAAGGGAGATCGGAGTGTAAAAAAGCGTTGTTTTTGGACGCCAATGAAGAAATGACTATGTTTTGCGATTTCTCCTGTTTAGAAAGACTTAGAAAGTTGATAATTGTGGGCAATGTTAGAAATGTCATGAGAAACAAGAATTATGTAAAAGAATTGATGTAAGTCATTGTTTCCAAGAGAAAGGGAGATCGGAGTGTAAAAAAGCGTTGTTTTTGGACGCCAATGAAGAAATGACTATGTTTTGCGATTTCTCCTGTTTAGAAAGACTTAGAAAGTTGATAATTGTGGGCAATGTTAGAAATGTCATGAGAAACAAGAATTATGTAAAAGAATTGATGTAAGTCATTGTTTCCAAGAGAAAGGGAGATCGGAGTGTAAAAAAGCGTTGTTTTTGGACGCCAATGAAGAAATGACTATGTTTTGCGATTTCTCCTGTTTAGAAAGACTTAGAAAGTTGATAATTGTGGGCAATGTTAGAAATGTCATGAGAAACAAGAATTATGTAAAAGAATTGATGTAAGTCATTGTTTCCAAGAGAAAGGGAGATCGGAGTGTAAAAAAGCGTTGTTTTTGGACGCCAATGAAGAAATGACTATGTTTTGCGATTTCTCCTGTTTAGAAAGACTTAGAAAGTTGATAATTGTGGGCAATGTTAGAAATGTCATGAGAAACAAGAATTATGTAAAAGAATTGATGTAAGTCATTGTTTCCAAGAGAAAGGGAGATCGGAGTGTAAAAAAGCGTTGTTTTTGGACGCCAATGAAGAAATGACTATGTTTTGCGATTTCTCCTGTTTAGAAAGACTTAGAAAGTTGATAATTGTGGGCAATGTTAGAAATGTCATGAGAAACAAGAATTATGTAAAAGAATTGATGTAAGTCATTGTTTCCAAGAGAAAGGGAGATCGGAGTGTAAAAAAGCGTTGTTTTTGGACGCCAATGAAGAAATGACTATGTTTTGCGATTTCTCCTGTTTAGAAAGACTTAGAAAGTTGATAATTGTGGGCAATGTTAGAAATGTCATGAGAAACAAGAATTATGTAAAAGAATTGATGTAAGTCATTGTTTCCAAGAGAAAGGGAGATCGGAGTGTAAAAAAGCGTTGTTTTTGGACGCCAATGAAGAAATGACTATGTTTTGCGATTTCTCCTGTTTAGAAAGACTTAGAAAGTTGATAATTGTGGGCAATGTTAGAAATGTCATGAGAAACAAGAATTATGTAAAAGAATTGATGTAAGTCATTGTTTCCAAGAGAAAGGGAGATCGGAGTGTAAAAAAGCGTTGTTTTTGGACGCCAATGAAGAAATGACTATGTTTTGCGATTTCTCCTGTTTAGAAAGACTTAGAAAGTTGATAATTGTGGGCAATGTTAGAAATGTCATGAGAAACAAGAATTATGTAAAAGAATTGATGTAAGTCATTGTTTCCAAGAGAAAGGGAGATCGGAGTGTAAAAAAGCGTTGTTTTTGGACGCCAATGAAGAAATGACTATGTTTTGCGATTTCTCCTGTTTAGAAAGACTTAGAAAGTTGATAATTGTGGGCAATGTTAGAAATGTCATGAGAAACAAGAATTATGTAAAAGAATTGATGTAAGTCATTGTTTCCAAGAGAAAGGGAGATCGGAGTGTAAAAAAGCGTTGTTTTTGGACGCCAATGAAGAAATGACTATGTTTTGCGATTTCTCCTGTTTAGAAAGACTTAGAAAGTTGATAATTGTGGGCAATGTTAGAAATGTCATGAGAAACAAGAATTATGTAAAAGAATTGATGTAAGTCATTGTTTCCAAGAGAAAGGGAGATCGGAGTGTAAAAAAGCGTTGTTTTTGGACGCCAATGAAGAAATGACTATGTTTTGCGATTTCTCCTGTTTAGAAAGACTTAGAAAGTTGATAATTGTGGGCAATGTTAGAAATGTCATGAGAAACAAGAATTATGTAAAAGAATTGATGTAAGTCATTGTTTCCAAGAGAAAGGGAGATCGGAGTGTAAAAAAGCGTTGTTTTTGGACGCCAATGAAGAAATGACTATGTTTTGCGATTTCTCCTGTTTAGAAAGACTTAGAAAGTTGATAATTGTGGGCAATGTTAGAAATGTCATGAGAAACAAGAATTATGTAAAAGAATTGATGTAAGTCATTGTTTCCAAGAGAAAGGGAGATCGGAGTGTAAAAAAGCGTTGTTTTTGGACGCCAATGAAGAAATGACTATGTTTTGCGATTTCTCCTGTTTAGAAAGACTTAGAAAGTTGATAATTGTGGGCAATGTTAGAAATGTCATGAGAAACAAGAATTATGTAAAAGAATTGATGTAAGTCATTGTTTCCAAGAGAAAGGGAGATCGGAGTGTAAAAAAGCGTTGTTTTTGGACGCCAATGAAGAAATGACTATGTTTTGCGATTTCTCCTGTTTAGAAAGACTTAGAAAGTTGATAATTGTGGGCAATGTTAGAAATGTCATGAGAAACAAGAATTATGTAAAAGAATTGATGTAAGTCATTGTTTCCAAGAGAAAGGGAGATCGGAGTGTAAAAAAGCGTTGTTTTTGGACGCCAATGAAGAAATGACTATGTTTTGCGATTTCTCCTGTTTAGAAAGACTTAGAAAGTTGATAATTGTGGGCAATGTTAGAAATGTCATGAGAAACAAGAATTATGTAAAAGAATTGATGTAAGTCATTGTTTCCAAGAGAAAGGGAGATCGGAGTGTAAAAAAGCGTTGTTTTTGGACGCCAATGAAGAAATGACTATGTTTTGCGATTTCTCCTGTTTAGAAAGACTTAGAAAGTTGATAATTGTGGGCAATGTTAGAAATGTCATGAGAAACAAGAATTATGTAAAAGAATTGATGTAAGTCATTGTTTCCAAGAGAAAGGGAGATCGGAGTGTAAAAAAGCGTTGTTTTTGGACGCCAATGAAGAAATGACTATGTTTTGCGATTTCTCCTGTTTAGAAAGACTTAGAAAGTTGATAATTGTGGGCAATGTTAGAAATGTCATGAGAAACAAGAATTATGTAAAAGAATTGATGTAAGTCATTGTTTCCAAGAGAAAGGGAGATCGGAGTGTAAAAAAGCGTTGTTTTTGGACGCCAATGAAGAAATGACTATGTTTTGCGATTTCTCCTGTTTAGAAAGACTTAGAAAGTTGATAATTGTGGGCAATGTTAGAAATGTCATGAGAAACAAGAATTATGTAAAAGAATTGATGTAAGTCATTGTTTCCAAGAGAAAGGGAGATCGGAGTGTAAAAAAGCGTTGTTTTTGGACGCCAATGAAGAAATGACTATGTTTTGCGATTTCTCCTGTTTAGAAAGACTTAGAAAGTTGATAATTGTGGGCAATGTTAGAAATGTCATGAGAAACAAGAATTATGTAAAAGAATTGATGTAAGTCATTGTTTCCAAGAGAAAGGGAGATCGGAGTGTAAAAAAGCGTTGTTTTTGGACGCCAATGAAGAAATGACTATGTTTTGCGATTTCTCCTGTTTAGAAAGACTTAGAAAGTTGATAATTGTGGGCAATGTTAGAAATGTCATGAGAAACAAGAATTATGTAAAAGAATTGATGTAAGTCATTGTTTCCAAGAGAAAGGGAGATCGGAGTGTAAAAAAGCGTTGTTTTTGGACGCCAATGAAGAAATGACTATGTTTTGCGATTTCTCCTGTTTAGAAAGACTTAGAAAGTTGATAATTGTGGGCAATGTTAGAAATGTCATGAGAAACAAGAATTATGTAAAAGAATTGATGTAAGTCATTGTTTCCAAGAGAAAGGGAGATCGGAGTGTAAAAAAGCGTTGTTTTTGGACGCCAATGAAGAAATGACTATGTTTTGCGATTTCTCCTGTTTAGAAAGACTTAGAAAGTTGATAATTGTGGGCAATGTTAGAAATGTCATGAGAAACAAGAATTATGTAAAAGAATTGATGTAAGTCATTGTTTCCAAGAGAAAGGGAGATCGGAGTGTAAAAAAGCGTTGTTTTTGGACGCCAATGAAGAAATGACTATGTTTTGCGATTTCTCCTGTTTAGAAAGACTTAGAAAGTTGATAATTGTGGGCAATGTTAGAAATGTCATGAGAAACAAGAATTATGTAAAAGAATTGATGTAAGTCATTGTTTCCAAGAGAAAGGGAGATCGGAGTGTAAAAAAGCGTTGTTTTTGGACGCCAATGAAGAAATGACTATGTTTTGCGATTTCTCCTGTTTAGAAAGACTTAGAAAGTTGATAATTGTGGGCAATGTTAGAAATGTCATGAGAAACAAGAATTATGTAAAAGAATTGATGTAAGTCATTGTTTCCAAGAGAAAGGGAGATCGGAGTGTAAAAAAGCGTTGTTTTTGGACGCCAATGAAGAAATGACTATGTTTTGCGATTTCTCCTGTTTAGAAAGACTTAGAAAGTTGATAATTGTGGGCAATGTTAGAAATGTCATGAGAAACAAGAATTATGTAAAAGAATTGATGTAAGTCATTGTTTCCAAGAGAAAGGGAGATCGGAGTGTAAAAAAGCGTTGTTTTTGGACGCCAATGAAGAAATGACTATGTTTTGCGATTTCTCCTGTTTAGAAAGACTTAGAAAGTTGATAATTGTGGGCAATGTTAGAAATGTCATGAGAAACAAGAATTATGTAAAAGAATTGATGTAAGTCATTGTTTCCAAGAGAAAGGGAGATCGGAGTGTAAAAAAGCGTTGTTTTTGGACGCCAATGAAGAAATGACTATGTTTTGCGATTTCTCCTGTTTAGAAAGACTTAGAAAGTTGATAATTGTGGGCAATGTTAGAAATGTCATGAGAAACAAGAATTATGTAAAAGAATTGATGTAAGTCATTGTTTCCAAGAGAAAGGGAGATCGGAGTGTAAAAAAGCGTTGTTTTTGGACGCCAATGAAGAAATGACTATGTTTTGCGATTTCTCCTGTTTAGAAAGACTTAGAAAGTTGATAATTGTGGGCAATGTTAGAAATGTCATGAGAAACAAGAATTATGTAAAAGAATTGATGTAAGTCATTGTTTCCAAGAGAAAGGGAGATCGGAGTGTAAAAAAGCGTTGTTTTTGGACGCCAATGAAGAAATGACTATGTTTTGCGATTTCTCCTGTTTAGAAAGACTTAGAAAGTTGATAATTGTGGGCAATGTTAGAAATGTCATGAGAAACAAGAATTATGTAAAAGAATTGATGTAAGTCATTGTTTCCAAGAGAAAGGGAGATCGGAGTGTAAAAAAGCGTTGTTTTTGGACGCCAATGAAGAAATGACTATGTTTTGCGATTTCTCCTGTTTAGAAAGACTTAGAAAGTTGATAATTGTGGGCAATGTTAGAAATGTCATGAGAAACAAGAATTATGTAAAAGAATTGATGTAAGTCATTGTTTCCAAGAGAAAGGGAGATCGGAGTGTAAAAAAGCGTTGTTTTTGGACGCCAATGAAGAAATGACTATGTTTTGCGATTTCTCCTGTTTAGAAAGACTTAGAAAGTTGATAATTGTGGGCAATGTTAGAAATGTCATGAGAAACAAGAATTATGTAAAAGAATTGATGTAAGTCATTGTTTCCAAGAGAAAGGGAGATCGGAGTGTAAAAAAGCGTTGTTTTTGGACGCCAATGAAGAAATGACTATGTTTTGCGATTTCTCCTGTTTAGAAAGACTTAGAAAGTTGATAATTGTGGGCAATGTTAGAAATGTCATGAGAAACAAGAATTATGTAAAAGAATTGATGTAAGTCATTGTTTCCAAGAGAAAGGGAGATCGGAGTGTAAAAAAGCGTTGTTTTTGGACGCCAATGAAGAAATGACTATGTTTTGCGATTTCTCCTGTTTAGAAAGACTTAGAAAGTTGATAATTGTGGGCAATGTTAGAAATGTCATGAGAAACAAGAATTATGTAAAAGAATTGATGTAAGTCATTGTTTCCAAGAGAAAGGGAGATCGGAGTGTAAAAAAGCGTTGTTTTTGGACGCCAATGAAGAAATGACTATGTTTTGCGATTTCTCCTGTTTAGAAAGACTTAGAAAGTTGATAATTGTGGGCAATGTTAGAAATGTCATGAGAAACAAGAATTATGTAAAAGAATTGATGTAAGTCATTGTTTCCAAGAGAAAGGGAGATCGGAGTGTAAAAAAGCGTTGTTTTTGGACGCCAATGAAGAAATGACTATGTTTTGCGATTTCTCCTGTTTAGAAAGACTTAGAAAGTTGATAATTGTGGGCAATGTTAGAAATGTCATGAGAAACAAGAATTATGTAAAAGAATTGATGTAAGTCATTGTTTCCAAGAGAAAGGGAGATCGGAGTGTAAAAAAGCGTTGTTTTTGGACGCCAATGAAGAAATGACTATGTTTTGCGATTTCTCCTGTTTAGAAAGACTTAGAAAGTTGATAATTGTGGGCAATGTTAGAAATGTCATGAGAAACAAGAATTATGTAAAAGAATTGATGTAAGTCATTGTTTCCAAGAGAAAGGGAGATCGGAGTGTAAAAAAGCGTTGTTTTTGGACGCCAATGAAGAAATGACTATGTTTTGCGATTTCTCCTGTTTAGAAAGACTTAGAAAGTTGATAATTGTGGGCAATGTTAGAAATGTCATGAGAAACAAGAATTATGTAAAAGAATTGATGTAAGTCATTGTTTCCAAGAGAAAGGGAGATCGGAGTGTAAAAAAGCGTTGTTTTTGGACGCCAATGAAGAAATGACTATGTTTTGCGATTTCTCCTGTTTAGAAAGACTTAGAAAGTTGATAATTGTGGGCAATGTTAGAAATGTCATGAGAAACAAGAATTATGTAAAAGAATTGATGTAAGTCATTGTTTCCAAGAGAAAGGGAGATCGGAGTGTAAAAAAGCGTTGTTTTTGGACGCCAATGAAGAAATGACTATGTTTTGCGATTTCTCCTGTTTAGAAAGACTTAGAAAGTTGATAATTGTGGGCAATGTTAGAAATGTCATGAGAAACAAGAATTATGTAAAAGAATTGATGTAAGTCATTGTTTCCAAGAGAAAGGGAGATCGGAGTGTAAAAAAGCGTTGTTTTTGGACGCCAATGAAGAAATGACTATGTTTTGCGATTTCTCCTGTTTAGAAAGACTTAGAAAGTTGATAATTGTGGGCAATGTTAGAAATGTCATGAGAAACAAGAATTATGTAAAAGAATTGATGTAAGTCATTGTTTCCAAGAGAAAGGGAGATCGGAGTGTAAAAAAGCGTTGTTTTTGGACGCCAATGAAGAAATGACTATGTTTTGCGATTTCTCCTGTTTAGAAAGACTTAGAAAGTTGATAATTGTGGGCAATGTTAGAAATGTCATGAGAAACAAGAATTATGTAAAAGAATTGATGTAAGTCATTGTTTCCAAGAGAAAGGGAGATCGGAGTGTAAAAAAGCGTTGTTTTTGGACGCCAATGAAGAAATGACTATGTTTTGCGATTTCTCCTGTTTAGAAAGACTTAGAAAGTTGATAATTGTGGGCAATGTTAGAAATGTCATGAGAAACAAGAATTATGTAAAAGAATTGATGTAAGTCATTGTTTCCAAGAGAAAGGGAGATCGGAGTGTAAAAAAGCGTTGTTTTTGGACGCCAATGAAGAAATGACTATGTTTTGCGATTTCTCCTGTTTAGAAAGACTTAGAAAGTTGATAATTGTGGGCAATGTTAGAAATGTCATGAGAAACAAGAATTATGTAAAAGAATTGATGTAAGTCATTGTTTCCAAGAGAAAGGGAGATCGGAGTGTAAAAAAGCGTTGTTTTTGGACGCCAATGAAGAAATGACTATGCTTTTGCGATTTCTCCTGTTTAGAAAGACTTAGAAAGTTGATAATTGTGGGCAATGTTAGAAATGTCATGAGAAACAAGAATTATGTAAAAGAATTGATGTAAGTCATTGTTTCCAAGAGAAAGGGAGATCGGAGTGTAAAAAAGCGTTGTTTTTGGACGCCAATGAAGAAATGACTATGTTTTGCGATTTCTCCTGTTTAGAAAGACTTAGAAAGTTGATAATTGTGGGCAATGTTAGAAATGTCATGAGAAACAAGAATTATGTAAAAGAATTGATGTAAGTCATTGTTTCCAAGAGAAAGGGAGATCGGAGTGTAAAAAAGCGTTGTTTTTGGACGCCAATGAAGAAATGACTATGTTTTGCGATTTCTCCTGTTTAGAAAGACTTAGAAAGTTGATAATTGTGGGCAATGTTAGAAATGTCATGAGAAACAAGAATTATGTAAAAGAATTGATGTAAGTCATTGTTTCCAAGAGAAAGGGAGATCGGAGTGTAAAAAAGCGTTGTTTTTGGACGCCAATGAAGAAATGACTATGTTTTGCGATTTCTCCTGTTTAGAAAGACTTAGAAAGTTGATAATTGTGGGCAATGTTAGAAATGTCATGAGAAACAAGAATTATGTAAAAGAATTGATGTAAGTCATTGTTTCCAAGAGAAAGGGAGATCGGAGTGTAAAAAAGCGTTGTTTTTGGACGCCAATGAAGAAATGACTATGTTTTGCGATTTCTCCTGTTTAGAAAGACTTAGAAAGTTGATAATTGTGGGCAATGTTAGAAATGTCATGAGAAACAAGAATTATGTAAAAGAATTGATGTAAGTCATTGTTTCCAAGAGAAAGGGAGATCGGAGTGTAAAAAAGCGTTGTTTTTGGACGCCAATGAAGAAATGACTATGTTTTGCGATTTCTCCTGTTTAGAAAGACTTAGAAAGTTGATAATTGTGGGCAATGTTAGAAATGTCATGAGAAACAAGAATTATGTAAAAGAATTGATGTAAGTCATTGTTTCCAAGAGAAAGGGAGATCGGAGTGTAAAAAAGCGTTGTTTTTGGACGCCAATGAAGAAATGACTATGTTTTGCGATTTCTCCTGTTTAGAAAGACTTAGAAAGTTGATAATTGTGGGCAATGTTAGAAATGTCATGAGAAACAAGAATTATGTAAAAGAATTGATGTAAGTCATTGTTTCCAAGAGAAAGGGAGATCGGAGTGTAAAAAAGCGTTGTTTTTGGACGCCAATGAAGAAATGACTATGTTTTGCGATTTCTCCTGTTTAGAAAGACTTAGAAAGTTGATAATTGTGGGCAATGTTAGAAATGTCATGAGAAACAAGAATTATGTAAAAGAATTGATGTAAGTCATTGTTTCCAAGAGAAAGGGAGATCGGAGTGTAAAAAAGCGTTGTTTTTGGACGCCAATGAAGAAATGACTATGTTTTGCGATTTCTCCTGTTTAGAAAGACTTAGAAAGTTGATAATTGTGGGCAATGTTAGAAATGTCATGAGAAACAAGAATTATGTAAAAGAATTGATGTAAGTCATTGTTTCCAAGAGAAAGGGAGATCGGAGTGTAAAAAAGCGTTGTTTTTGGACGCCAATGAAGAAATGACTATGTTTTGCGATTTCTCCTGTTTAGAAAGACTTAGAAAGTTGATAATTGTGGGCAATGTTAGAAATGTCATGAGAAACAAGAATTATGTAAAAGAATTGATGTAAGTCATTGTTTCCAAGAGAAAGGGAGATCGGAGTGTAAAAAAGCGTTGTTTTTGGACGCCAATGAAGAAATGACTATGTTTTGCGATTTCTCCTGTTTAGAAAGACTTAGAAAGTTGATAATTGTGGGCAATGTTAGAAATGTCATGAGAAACAAGAATTATGTAAAAGAATTGATGTAAGTCATTGTTTCCAAGAGAAAGGGAGATCGGAGTGTAAAAAAGCGTTGTTTTTGGACGCCAATGAAGAAATGACTATGTTTTGCGATTTCTCCTGTTTAGAAAGACTTAGAAAGTTGATAATTGTGGGCAATGTTAGAAATGTCATGAGAAACAAGAATTATGTAAAAGAATTGATGTAAGTCATTGTTTCCAAGAGAAAGGGAGATCGGAGTGTAAAAAAGCGTTGTTTTTGGACGCCAATGAAGAAATGACTATGTTTTGCGATTTCTCCTGTTTAGAAAGACTTAGAAAGTTGATAATTGTGGGCAATGTTAGAAATGTCATGAGAAACAAGAATTATGTAAAAGAATTGATGTAAGTCATTGTTTCCAAGAGAAAGGGAGATCGGAGTGTAAAAAAGCGTTGTTTTTGGACGCCAATGAAGAAATGACTATGTTTTGCGATTTCTCCTGTTTAGAAAGACTTAGAAAGTTGATAATTGTGGGCAATGTTAGAAATGTCATGAGAAACAAGAATTATGTAAAAGAATTGATGTAAGTCATTGTTTCCAAGAGAAAGGGAGATCGGAGTGTAAAAAAGCGTTGTTTTTGGACGCCAATGAAGAAATGACTATGCTTTGCGATTTCTCCTGTTTAGAAAGACTTAGAAAGTTGATAATTGTGGGCAATGTTAGAAATGTCATGAGAAACAAGAATTATGTAAAAGAATTGATGTAAGTCATTGTTTCCAAGAGAAAGGGAGATCGGAGTGTAAAAAAGCGTTGTTTTTGGACGCCAATGAAGAAATGACTATGTTTTGCGATTTCTCCTGTTTAGAAAGACTTAGAAAGTTGATAATTGTGGGCAATGTTAGAAATGTCATGAGAAACAAGAATTATGTAAAAGAATTGATGTAAGTCATTGTTTCCAAGAGAAAGGGAGATCGGAGTGTAAAAAAGCGTTGTTTTTGGACGCCAATGAAGAAATGACTATGTTTTGCGATTTCTCCTGTTTAGAAAGACTTAGAAAGTTGATAATTGTGGGCAATGTTAGAAATGTCATGAGAAACAAGAATTATGTAAAAGATTTGATGTAAGTCATTGTTTCCAAGAGAAAGGGAGATCGGAGTGTAAAAAAGCGTTGTTTTTCTGACGCCAATGAAGAAATGACTATGTTTTGCGATTTCTCCTGTTTAGAAAGACTTAGAAAGTTGATAATTGTGGGCAATGTTAGAAATGTCATGAGAAACAAGAATTATGTAAAAGAATTGATGTAAGTCATTGTTTCCAAGAGAAAGGGAGATCGGAGTGTAAAAAAGCGTTGTTTTTGGACGCCAATGAAGAAATGACTATGTTTTGCGATTTCTCCTGTTTAGAAAGACTTAGAAAGTTGATAATTGTGGGCAATGTTAGAAATGTCATGAGAAACAAGAATTATGTAAAAGAATTGATGTAAGTCATTGTTTCCAAGAGAAAGGGAGATCGGAGTGTAAAAAAGCGTTGTTTTTGGACGCCAATGAAGAAATGACTATGTTTTGCGATTTCTCCTGTTTAGAAAGACTTAGAAAGTTGATAATTGTGGGCAATGTTAGAAATGTCATGAGAAACAAGAATTATGTAAAAGAATTGATGTAAGTCATTGTTTCCAAGAGAAAGGGAGATCGGAGTGTAAAAAAGCGTTGTTTTTGGACGCCAATGAAGAAATGACTATGTTTTGCGATTTCTCCTGTTTAGAAAGACTTAGAAAGTTGATAATTGTGGGCAATGTTAGAAATGTCATGAGAAACAAGAATTATGTAAAAGAATTGATGTAAGTCATTGTTTCCAAGAGAAAGGGAGATCGGAGTGTAAAAAAGCGTTGTTTTTGGACGCCAATGAAGAAATGACTATGTTTTGCGATTTCTCCTGTTTAGAAAGACTTAGAAAGTTGATAATTGTGGGCAATGTTAGAAATGTCATGAGAAACAAGAATTATGTAAAAGAATTGATGTAAGTCATTGTTTCCAAGAGAAAGGGAGATCGGAGTGTAAAAAAGCGTTGTTTTTGGACGCCAATGAAGAAATGACTATGTTTTGCGATTTCTCCTGTTTAGAAAGACTTAGAATGTTGATAATTGTGGGCAATGTTAGAAATGTCATGAGAAACAAGAATTATGTAAAAGAATTGATGTAAGTCATTGTTTCCAAGAGAAAGGGAGATCGGAGTGTAAAAAAGCGTTGTTTTTGGACGCCAATGAAGAAATGACTATGTTTTGCAATTTCTCCTGTTTAGAAAGACTTAGAAAGTTGATAATTGTGGGCAATGTTAGAAATGTCATGAGAAACAAGAATTATGTAAAAGAATTGATGTAAGTCATTGTTTCCAAGAGAAAGGGAGATCGGAGTGTAAAAAAGCGTTGTTTTTGGACGCCAATGAAGAAATGACTATGTTTTGCGATTTCTCCTGTTTAGAAAGACTTAGAAAGTTGATAATTGTGGGCAATGTTAGAAATGTCATGAGAAACAAGAATTATGTAAAAGAATTGATGTAAGTCATTGTTTCCAAGAGAAAGGGAGATCGGAGTGTAAAAAAGCGTTGTTTTTGGACGCCAATGAAGAAATGACTATGTTTTGCGATTTCTCCTGTTTAGAAAGACTTAGAAAGTTGATAATTGTGGGCAATGTTAGAAATGTCATGAGAAACAAGAATTATGTAAAAGAATTGATGTAAGTCATTGTTTCCAAGAGAAAGGGAGATCGGAGTGTAAAAAAGCGTTGTTTTTGGACGCCAATGAAGAAATGACTATGTTTTGCGATTTCTCCTGTTTAGAAAGACTTAGAAAGTTGATAATTGTGGGCAATGTTAGAAATGTCATGAGAAACAAGAATTATGTAAAAGAATTGATGTAAGTCATTGTTTCCAAGAGAAAGGGAGATCGGAGTGTGAAAAAGCGTTGTTTTTGGACGCCAATGAAGAAATGACTATGTTTTGCGATTTCTCCTGTTTAGAAAGACTTAGAAAGTTGATAATTGTGGGCAATGTTAGAAATGTCATGAGAAACAAGAATTATGTAAAAGAATTGATGTAAGTCATTGTTTCCAAGAGAAAGGGAGATCGGAGTGTAAAAAAGCGTTGTTTTTGGACGCCAATGAAGAAATGACTATGTTTTGCGATTTCTCCTGTTTAGAAAGCAGGGCCGGACTGGCCATCGGGCACTCCTGGCAAATGCCAGAAGGGCCGATGGCTAATTGGGCCGATCCGATGGGGGCACCATGCCCGCCCGAGCAGCGCAGCTCACTGTGCGCTGCTCGGCGGAGGGAGTTCAATGTGATGTGCGGTCATGTGATATTAATCACATGGGACAGCACCTGTCACATGGTGCGCGTCCCATGTGATCACTGGCAACAGCCGCACATCACATTGAGCTCCCTCCGCCGAGCAACAAGGTGAGTGTATATTACTGAGGGGGGGCTGTGTATATTACTGAGGGGGGGCTGTGTATATTACTGAGGGGGGCTGTGTATATTACTGAGGGGGGGCTGTGTATATTACTGAGGGGGGCTGTGTATATTACTGAGGGGGGCTGTGTGTATTACTGAGGGGGGCTGTGTATATTACTGAGCGGGGCTGTGTATTACTGAGGGGGGGCTGTGTATATTACTGAGGGGGGCTGTGTATATTACTGAGGGGGGCTGTGTATATTAGTGAGGGGGGGCTGTGTGTATTACTGAGGGGGGCTGTCTGTATTACTGAGGGGGGCTGTGTATATTACTGAGGGGGGCTGTGTGTATTACTGAGGGGGGCTGTGTATATTACTGAGGGGGGCTGTGTGTATTACTGAGGGGGGGCTGTGTGTATTACTGAGGGGGGCTGTGTATATTACTGAGGGGGGCTGTGTATATTACTGAGGGGGGGGCTGTGTATTACTGAGGGGGGCTGTGTATATTACTGAGGGGGGCTGTGTATATTACTGATGGGGGGCTGTGTATATTACTGAGGGGGGCTGTGTATATTACTGAGGGGGGCTGTGTATTACTGAGGGGGGGCTGTGTATATTACTGAGGGGGGCTGTGTATATTACTGAGGGGGGCTGTGTATATTACTGAGGGGGGGCTGTGTATATTACTGAGGGGTGACTGTGTATTACTGAGGGGGGCTGTGTATATTAGTGAGGGGGGGCTGTGTATATTACTGAGGGGGGCTGTGTATATTAGTGAGGGGGGGCTGTGTGTATTACTGAGGGGGGGCTGTGTGTATTACTGAGGGGGGGCTGTGTATATTACTGATGGGGGGCTGTGTGTATTACTGAGGGGGGCTGTGTGTATTACTGAGGGGGGCTGTGTGTATTACTGAGGGGGGCTGTGTGTATTACTGAGGGGGGGCTGTGTGTATTACTGAGGGGGGGCTGTGTATATTACTGAGGGGGGGTTGTGTGTCTCACTGACTCGGGCTGTGTGTATTACTGAGGGGGGCTGTGTGTCTCACTGACTGGGGCTGTGTGTCTCACTGACTGGGGCTGTGTGTATCTCACTGACTGGGGCCTTTGTTTCACTGAGGGGGGCTGTGATAAATGTAGTGTTTTATTATAATGTATGTATGAATGCCCCATGTTGGCCACACACACAAAACAATGAAGTCACGCCCTTTTCGGTGCTGCCGCTGCGTGGCGGCACAAAGCTTCTTTCATGCTTGAACTGAGGTGGGCCTCTGTATTTTAAATGCCAGGGCTGATTTTTAGTCCCAGTCCGGCCCTGTTAGAAAGACTTAGAAAGTTGATAATTGTGGGCAATGTTAGAAATGTCATGAGAAACAAGAATTATGTAAAAGATTTGATGTAAGTCATTGTTTCCAAGAGAAAGGGAGATCGGAGTGTAAAAAAGCGTTGTTTTTGGACGCCAATGAAGAAATGACTATGTTTTGCGATTTCTCCTGTTTAGAAAGACTTAGAAAGTTGATAATTGTGGGCAATGTTAGAAATGTCATGAGAAACAAGAATTATGTAAAAGAATTGATGTAAGTCATTGTTTCCAAGAGAAAGGGAGATCGGAGTGTAAAAAAGCGTTGTTTTTGGACGCCAATGAAGAAATGACTATGTTTTGCGATTTCTCCTGTTTAGAAAGACTTAGAAAGTTGATAATTGTGGGCAATGTTAGAAATGTCATGAGAAACAAGAATTATGTAAAAGATTTGATGTAAGTCATTGTTTCCAAGAGAAAGGGAGATCGGAGTGTAAAAAAGCGTTGTTTTTGGACGCCAATGAAGAAATGACTATGTTTTGCGATTTCTCCTGTTTAGAAAGACTTAGAAAGTTGATAATTGTGGGCAATGTTAGAAATGTCATGAGAAACAAGAATTATGTAAAAGAATTGATGTAAGTCATTGTTTCCAAGAGAAAGGGAGATCGGAGTGTAAAAAAGCGTTGTTTTTGGACGCCAATGAAGAAATGACTATGTTTTGCGATTTCTCCTGTTTAGAAAGACTTAGAAAGTTGATAATTGTGGGCAATGTTAGAAATGTCATGAGAAACAAGAATTATGTAAAAGAATTGATGTAAGTCATTGTTTCCAAGAGAAAGGGAGATCGGAGTGTTAAAAAAGCGTTGTTTTTGGACGCCAATGAAGAAATGACTATGTTTTGCGATTTCTCCTGTTTAGAAAGACTTAGAAAGTTGATAATTGTGGGCAATGTTAGAAATGTCATGAGAAACAAGAATTATGTAAAAGAATTGATGTAAGTCATTGTTTCCAAGAGAAAGGGAGATCGGAGTGTAAAAAAGCGTTGTTTTGGGACGCCAATGAAGAAATGACTATGTTTTGCGATTTCTCCTGTTTAGAAAGACTTAGAAAGTTGATAATTGTGGGCAATGTTAGAAATGTCATGAGAAACAAGAATTATGTAAAAGAATTGATGTAAGTCATTGTTTCCAAGAGAAAGGGAGATCGGAGTGTAAAAAAGCGTTGTTTTTGGACGCCAATGAAGAAATGACTATGTTTTGCGATTTCTCCTGTTTAGAAAGACTTAGAAAGTTGATAATTGTGGGCAATGTTAGAAATGTCATGAGAAACAAGAATTATGTAAAAGAATTGATGTAAGTCATTGTTTCCAAGAGAAAGGGAGATCGGAGTGTAAAAAAGCGTTGTTTTTAAACGCCAATGAAGAAATGACTATGTTTTGCGATTTCTCCTGTTTAGAAAGACTTAGAAAGTTGATAATTGTGGGCAATGTTAGAAATGTCATGAGAAACAAGAATTATGTAAAAGAATTGATGTAAGTCATTGTTTCCAAGAGAAAGGGAGATCGGAGTGTAAAAAAGCGTTGTTTTTGGACGCCAATGAAGAAATGACTATGTTTTGCGATTTCTCCTGTTTAGAAAGACTTAGAAAGTTGATAATTGTGGGCAATGTTAGAATTGTCATGAGAAACAAGAATTATGTAAAAGAATTGATGTAAGTCATTGTTTCCAAGAGAAAGGGAGATCGGAGTGTAAAAAAGCGTTGTTTTTGGACGCCAATGAAGAAATGACTATGTTTTGCGATTTCTCCTGTTTAGAAAGACTTAGAAAGTTGATAATTGTGGGCAATGTTAGAAATGTCATGAGAAACAAGAATTATGTAAAAGAATTGATGTAAGTCATTGTTTCCAAGAGAAAGGGAGATCGGAGTGTAAAAAAGCGTTGTTTTTAAACGCCAATGAAGAAATGACTATGTTTTGCGATTTCTCCTGTTTAGAAAGACTTAGAAAGTTTATAATTGTGGGCAATGTTAAATGTCATGAGAAACAAGAATTATGTAAAAGAATTGATGTAAGTCATTGTTTCCAAGAGAAAGGGAGATCGGAGTGTAAAAAAGCGTTGTTTTTGGACGCCAATGAAGAAATGACTATGTTTTGCGATTTCTCCTGTTTAGAAAGACTTAGAAAGTTGATAATTGTGGGCAATGTTAGAAATGTCATGAGAAACAAGAATTATGTAAAAGAATTGATGTAAGTCATTGTTTCCAAGAGAAAGGGAGATCGGAGTGTAAAAAAGCGTTGTTTTTGGACGCCAATGAAGAAATGACTATGTTTTGCGATTTCTCCTGTTTAGAAAGACTTAGAAAGTTGATAATTGTGGGCAATGTTAGAAATGTCATGAGAAACAAGAATTATGTAAAAGAATTGATGTAAGTCATTGTTTCCAAGAGAAAGGGAGATCGGAGTGTAAAAAAGCGTTGTTTTTGGACGCCAATGAAGAAATGACTATGTTTTGCGATTTCTCCTGTTTAGAAAGACTTAGAAAGTTGATAATTGTGGGCAATGTTAGAAATGTCATGAGAAACAAGAATTATGTAAAAGAATTGATGTAAGTCATTGTTTCCAAGAGAAAGGGAGATCGGAGTGTAAAAAAGCGTTGTTTTTGGACGCCAATGAAGAAATGACTATGTTTTGCGATTTCTCCTGTTTAGAAAGACTTAGAAAGTTGATAATTGTGGGCAATGTTAGAAATGTCATGAGAAACAAGAATTATGTAAAAGAATTGATGTAAGTCATTGTTTCCAAGAGAAAGGGAGATCGGAGTGTAAAAAAGCGTTGTTTTTGGACGCCAATGAAGAAATGACTATGTTTTGCGATTTCTCCTGTTTAGAAAGACTTAGAAAGTTGATAATTGTGGGCAATGTTAGAAATGTCTCATGAGAAACAAGAATTATGTAAAAGAATTGATGTAAGTCATTGTTTCCAAGAGAAAGGGAGATCGGAGTGTAAAAAAGCGTTGTTTTTGGACGCCAATGAAGAAATGACTATGTTTTGCGATTTCTCCTGTTTAGAAAGACTTAGAAAGTTGATAATTGTGGGCAATGTTAGAAATGTCATGAGAAACAAGAATTATGTAAAAGAATTGATGTAAGTCATTGTTTCCAAGAGAAAGGGAGATCGGAGTGTAAAAAAGCGTTGTTTTTGGACGCCAATGAAGAAATGACTATGTTTTGCGATTTCTCCTGTTTAGAAAGACTTAGAAAGTTGATAATTGTGGGCAATGTTAGAAATGTCATGAGAAACAAGAATTATGTAAAAGAATTGATGTAAGTCATTGTTTCCAAGAGAAAGGGAGATCGGAGTGTAAAAAAGCGTTGTTTTTGGACGCCAATGAAGAAATGACTATGTTTTGCGATTTCTCCTGTTTAGAAAGACTTAGAAAGTTGATAATTGTGGGCAATGTTAGAAATGTCATGAGAAACAAGAATTATGTAAAAGAATTGATGTAAGTCATTGTTTCCAAGAGAAAGGGAGATCGGAGTGTAAAAAAGCGTTGTTTTTGGACGCCAATGAAGAAATGACTATGTTTTGCGATTTCTCCTGTTTAGAAAGACTTAGAAAGTTGATAATTGTGGGCAATGTTAGAAATGTCATGAGAAACAAGAATTATGTAAAAGAATTGATGTAAGTCATTGTTTCCAAGAGAAAGGGAGATCGGAGTGTAAAAAAGCGTTGTTTTTGGACGCCAATGAAGAAATGACTATGTTTTGCGATTTCTCCTGTTTAGAAAGACTTAGAAAGTTGATAATTGTGGGCAATGTTAGAAATGTCATGAGAAACAAGAATTATGTAAAAGAATTGATGTAAGTCATTGTTTCCAAGAGAAAGGGAGATCGGAGTGTAAAAAAGCGTTGTTTTTGGACGCCAATGAAGAAATGACTATGTTTTGCGATTTCTCCTGTTTAGAAAGACTTAGAAAGTTGATAATTGTGGGCAATGTTAGAAATGTCATGAGAAACAAGAATTATGTAAAAGAATTGATGTAAGTCATTGTT
Organism: Mixophyes australis; assembly: GCA_036250195.1. Lineage (NCBI taxonomy): Eukaryota > Metazoa > Chordata > Amphibia > Anura > Limnodynastidae > Mixophyes > Mixophyes australis. Next base: position 75,588 of record JAVHZZ010000197.1, on the reverse strand, counting down.
TCCAAGAGAAAGGGAGATCGGAGTGTAAAAAAGCGTTGTTTTTGGACGCCAATGAAGAAATGACTATGTTTTGCGATTTCTCCTGTTTAGAAAGACTTAGAAAGTTGATAATTGTGGGCAATGTTAGAAATGTCATGAGAAACAAGAATTATGTAAAAGAATTGATGTAAGTCATTGTTTCCAAGAGAAAGGGAGATCGGAGTGTAAAAAAGCGTTGTTTTTGGACGCCAATGAAGAAATGACTATGTTTTGCGATTTCTCCTGTTTAGAAAGACTTAGAAAGTTGATAATTGTGGGCAATGTTAGAAATGTCATGAGAAACAAGAATTATGTAAAAGAATTGATGTAAGTCATTGTTTCCAAGAGAAAGGGAGATCGGAGTGTAAAAAAGCGTTGTTTTTGGACGCCAATGAAGAAATGACTATGTTTTGCGATTTCTCCTGTTTAGAAAGACTTAGAAAGTTGATAATTGTGGGCAATGTTAGAAATGTCATGAGAAACAAGAATTATGTAAAAGAATTGATGTAAGTCATTGTTTCCAAGAGAAAGGGAGATCGGAGTGTAAAAAAGCGTTGTTTTTGGACGCCAATGAAGAAATGACTATGTTTTGCGATTTCTCCTGTTTAGAAAGACTTAGAAAGTTGATAATTGTGGGCAATGTTAGAAATGTCATGAGAAACAAGAATTATGTAAAAGAATTGATGTAAGTCATTGTTTCCAAGAGAAAGGGAGATCGGAGTGTAAAAAAGCGTTGTTTTTGGACGCCAATGAAGAAATGACTATGTTTTGCGATTTCTCCTGTTTAGAAAGACTTAGAAAGTTGATAATTGTGGGCAATGTTAGAAATGTCATGAGAAACAAGAATTATGTAAAAGAATTGATGTAAGTCATTGTTTCCAAGAGAAAGGGAGATCGGAGTGTAAAAAAGCGTTGTTTTTGGACGCCAATGAAGAAATGACTATGTTTTGCGATTTCTCCTGTTTAGAAAGACTTAGAAAGTTGATAATTGTGGGCAATGTTAGAAATGTCATGAGAAACAAGAATTATGTAAAAGAATTGATGTAAGTCATTGTTTCCAAGAGAAAGGGAGATCGGAGTGTAAAAAAGCGTTGTTTTTGGACGCCAATGAAGAAATGACTATGTTTTGCGATTTCTCCTGTTTAGAAAGACTTAGAAAGTTGATAATTGTGGGCAATGTTAGAAATGTCATGAGAAACAAGAATTATGTAAAAGAATTGATGTAAGTCATTGTTTCCAAGAGAAAGGGAGATCGGAGTGTAAAAAAGCGTTGTTTTTGGACGCCAATGAAGAAATGACTATGTTTTGCGATTTCTCCTGTTTAGAAAGACTTAGAAAGTTGATAATTGTGGGCAATGTTAGAAATGTCATGAGAAACAAGAATTATGTAAAAGAATTGATGTAAGTCATTGTTTCCAAGAGAAAGGGAGATCGGAGTGTAAAAAAGCGTTGTTTTTGGACGCCAATGAAGAAATGACTATGTTTTGCGATTTCTCCTGTTTAGAAAGACTTAGAAAGTTGATAATTGTGGGCAATGTTAGAAATGTCATGAGAAACAAGAATTATGTAAAAGAATTGATGTAAGTCATTGTTTCCAAGAGAAAGGGAGATCGGAGTGTAAAAAAGCGTTGTTTTTGGACGCCAATGAAGAAATGACTATGTTTTGCGATTTCTCCTGTTTAGAAAGACTTAGAAAGTTGATAATTGTGGGCAATGTTAGAAATGTCATGAGAAACAAGAATTATGTAAAAGAATTGATGTAAGTCATTGTTTCCAAGAGAAAGGGAGATCGGAGTGTAAAAAAGCGTTGTTTTTGGACGCCAATGAAGAAATGACTATGTTTTGCGATTTCTCCTGTTTAGAAAGACTTAGAAAGTTGATAATTGTGGGCAATGTTAGAAATGTCATGAGAAACAAGAATTATGTAAAAGAATTGATGTAAGTCATTGTTTCCAAGAGAAAGGGAGATCGGAGTGTAAAAAAGCGTTGTTTTTGGACGCCAATGAAGAAATGACTATGTTTTGCGATTTCTCCTGTTTAGAAAGACTTAGAAAGTTGATAATTGTGGGCAATGTTAGAAATGTCATGAGAAACAAGAATTATGTAAAAGAATTGATGTAAGTCATTGTTTCCAAGAGAAAGGGAGATCGGAGTGTAAAAAAGCGTTGTTTTTGGACGCCAATGAAGAAATGACTATGTTTTGCGATTTCTCCTGTTTAGAAAGACTTAGAAAGTTGATAATTGTGGGCAATGTTAGAAATGTCATGAGAAACAAGAATTATGTAAAAGAATTGATGTAAGTCATTGTTTCCAAGAGAAAGGGAGATCGGAGTGTAAAAAAGCGTTGTTTTTGGACGCCAATGAAGAAATGACTATGTTTTGCGATTTCTCCTGTTTAGAAAGACTTAGAAAGTTGATAATTGTGGGCAATGTTAGAAATGTCATGAGAAACAAGAATTATGTAAAAGAATTGATGTAAGTCATTGTTTCCAAGAGAAAGGGAGATCGGAGTGTAAAAAAGCGTTGTTTTTGGACGCCAATGAAGAAATGACTATGTTTTGCGATTTCTCCTGTTTAGAAAGACTTAGAAAGTTGATAATTGTGGGCAATGTTAGAAATGTCATGAGAAACAAGAATTATGTAAAAGAATTGATGTAAGTCATTGTTTCCAAGAGAAAGGGAGATCGGAGTGTAAAAAAGCGTTGTTTTTGGACGCCAATGAAGAAATGACTATGTTTTGCGATTTCTCCTGTTTAGAAAGACTTAGAAAGTTGATAATTGTGGGCAATGTTAGAAATGTCATGAGAAACAAGAATTATGTAAAAGAATTGATGTAAGTCATTGTTTCCAAGAGAAAGGGAGATCGGAGTGTAAAAAAGCGTTGTTTTTGGACGCCAATGAAGAAATGACTATGTTTTGCGATTTCTCCTGTTTAGAAAGACTTAGAAAGTTGATAATTGTGGGCAATGTTAGAAATGTCATGAGAAACAAGAATTATGTAAAAGAATTGATGTAAGTCATTGTTTCCAAGAGAAAGGGAGATCGGAGTGTAAAAAAGCGTTGTTTTTGGACGCCAATGAAGAAATGACTATGTTTTGCGATTTCTCCTGTTTAGAAAGACTTAGAAAGTTGATAATTGTGGGCAATGTTAGAAATGTCATGAGAAACAAGAATTATGTAAAAGAATTGATGTAAGTCATTGTTTCCAAGAGAAAGGGAGATCGGAGTGTAAAAAAGCGTTGTTTTTGGACGCCAATGAAGAAATGACTATGTTTTGCGATTTCTCCTGTTTAGAAAGACTTAGAAAGTTGATAATTGTGGGCAATGTTAGAAATGTCATGAGAAACAAGAATTATGTAAAAGAATTGATGTAAGTCATTGTTTCCAAGAGAAAGGGAGATCGGAGTGTAAAAAAGCGTTGTTTTTGGACGCCAATGAAGAAATGACTATGTTTTGCGATTTCTCCTGTTTAGAAAGACTTAGAAAGTTGATAATTGTGGGCAATGTTAGAAATGTCATGAGAAACAAGAATTATGTAAAAGAATTGATGTAAGTCATTGTTTCCAAGAGAAAGGGAGATCGGAGTGTAAAAAAGCGTTGTTTTTGGACGCCAATGAAGAAATGACTATGTTTTGCGATTTCTCCTGTTTAGAAAGACTTAGAAAGTTGATAATTGTGGGCAATGTTAGAAATGTCATGAGAAACAAGAATTATGTAAAAGAATTGATGTAAGTCATTGTTTCCAAGAGAAAGGGAGATCGGAGTGTAAAAAAGCGTTGTTTTTGGACGCCAATGAAGAAATGACTATGTTTTGCGATTTCTCCTGTTTAGAAAGACTTAGAAAGTTGATAATTGTGGGCAATGTTAGAAATGTCATGAGAAACAAGAATTATGTAAAAGAATTGATGTAAGTCATTGTTTCCAAGAGAAAGGGAGATCGGAGTGTAAAAAAGCGTTGTTTTTGGACGCCAATGAAGAAATGACTATGTTTTGCGATTTCTCCTGTTTAGAAAGACTTAGAAAGTTGATAATTGTGGGCAATGTTAGAAATGTCATGAGAAACAAGAATTATGTAAAAGAATTGATGTAAGTCATTGTTTCCAAGAGAAAGGGAGATCGGAGTGTAAAAAAGCGTTGTTTTTGGACGCCAATGAAGAAATGACTATGTTTTGCGATTTCTCCTGTTTAGAAAGACTTAGAAAGTTGATAATTGTGGGCAATGTTAGAAATGTCATGAGAAACAAGAATTATGTAAAAGAATTGATGTAAGTCATTGTTTCCAAGAGAAAGGGAGATCGGAGTGTAAAAAAGCGTTGTTTTTGGACGCCAATGAAGAAATGACTATGTTTTGCGATTTCTCCTGTTTAGAAAGACTTAGAAAGTTGATAATTGTGGGCAATGTTAGAAATGTCATGAGAAACAAGAATTATGTAAAAGAATTGATGTAAGTCATTGTTTCCAAGAGAAAGGGAGATCGGAGTGTAAAAAAGCGTTGTTTTTGGACGCCAATGAAGAAATGACTATGTTTTGCGATTTCTCCTGTTTAGAAAGACTTAGAAAGTTGATAATTGTGGGCAATGTTAGAAATGTCATGAGAAACAAGAATTATGTAAAAGAATTGATGTAAGTCATTGTTTCCAAGAGAAAGGGAGATCGGAGTGTAAAAAAGCGTTGTTTTTGGACGCCAATGAAGAAATGACTATGTTTTGCGATTTCTCCTGTTTAGAAAGACTTAGAAAGTTGATAATTGTGGGCAATGTTAGAAATGTCATGAGAAACAAGAATTATGTAAAAGAATTGATGTAAGTCATTGTTTCCAAGAGAAAGGGAGATCGGAGTGTAAAAAAGCGTTGTTTTTGGACGCCAATGAAGAAATGACTATGTTTTGCGATTTCTCCTGTTTAGAAAGACTTAGAAAGTTGATAATTGTGGGCAATGTTAGAAATGTCATGAGAAACAAGAATTATGTAAAAGAATTGATGTAAGTCATTGTTTCCAAGAGAAAGGGAGATCGGAGTGTAAAAAAGCGTTGTTTTTGGACGCCAATGAAGAAATGACTATGTTTTGCGATTTCTCCTGTTTAGAAAGACTTAGAAAGTTGATAATTGTGGGCAATGTTAGAAATGTCATGAGAAACAAGAATTATGTAAAAGAATTGATGTAAGTCATTGTTTCCAAGAGAAAGGGAGATCGGAGTGTAAAAAAGCGTTGTTTTTGGACGCCAATGAAGAAATGACTATGTTTTGCGATTTCTCCTGTTTAGAAAGACTTAGAAAGTTGATAATTGTGGGCAATGTTAGAAATGTCATGAGAAACAAGAATTATGTAAAAGAATTGATGTAAGTCATTGTTTCCAAGAGAAAGGGAGATCGGAGTGTAAAAAAGCGTTGTTTTTGGACGCCAATGAAGAAATGACTATGTTTTGCGATTTCTCCTGTTTAGAAAGACTTAGAAAGTTGATAATTGTGGGCAATGTTAGAAATGTCATGAGAAACAAGAATTATGTAAAAGAATTGATGTAAGTCATTGTTTCCAAGAGAAAGGGAGATCGGAGTGTAAAAAAGCGTTGTTTTTGGACGCCAATGAAGAAATGACTATGTTTTGCGATTTCTCCTGTTTAGAAAGACTTAGAAAGTTGATAATTGTGGGCAATGTTAGAAATGTCATGAGAAACAAGAATTATGTAAAAGAATTGATGTAAGTCATTGTTTCCAAGAGAAAGGGAGATCGGAGTGTAAAAAAGCGTTGTTTTTGGACGCCAATGAAGAAATGACTATGTTTTGCGATTTCTCCTGTTTAGAAAGACTTAGAAAGTTGATAATTGTGGGCAATGTTAGAAATGTCATGAGAAACAAGAATTATGTAAAAGAATTGATGTAAGTCATTGTTTCCAAGAGAAAGGGAGATCGGAGTGTAAAAAAGCGTTGTTTTTGGACGCCAATGAAGAAATGACTATGTTTTGCGATTTCTCCTGTTTAGAAAGACTTAGAAAGTTGATAATTGTGGGCAATGTTAGAAATGTCATGAGAAACAAGAATTATGTAAAAGAATTGATGTAAGTCATTGTTTCCAAGAGAAAGGGAGATCGGAGTGTAAAAAAGCGTTGTTTTTGGACGCCAATGAAGAAATGACTATGTTTTGCGATTTCTCCTGTTTAGAAAGACTTAGAAAGTTGATAATTGTGGGCAATGTTAGAAATGTCATGAGAAACAAGAATTATGTAAAAGAATTGATGTAAGTCATTGTTTCCAAGAGAAAGGGAGATCGGAGTGTAAAAAAGCGTTGTTTTTGGACGCCAATGAAGAAATGACTATGTTTTGCGATTTCTCCTGTTTAGAAAGACTTAGAAAGTTGATAATTGTGGGCAATGTTAGAAATGTCATGAGAAACAAGAATTATGTAAAAGAATTGATGTAAGTCATTGTTTCCAAGAGAAAGGGAGATCGGAGTGTAAAAAAGCGTTGTTTTTGGACGCCAATGAAGAAATGACTATGTTTTGCGATTTCTCCTGTTTAGAAAGACTTAGAAAGTTGATAATTGTGGGCAATGTTAGAAATGTCATGAGAAACAAGAATTATGTAAAAGAATTGATGTAAGTCATTGTTTCCAAGAGAAAGGGAGATCGGAGTGTAAAAAAGCGTTGTTTTTGGACGCCAATGAAGAAATGACTATGTTTTGCGATTTCTCCTGTTTAGAAAGACTTAGAAAGTTGATAATTGTGGGCAATGTTAGAAATGTCATGAGAAACAAGAATTATGTAAAAGAATTGATGTAAGTCATTGTTTCCAAGAGAAAGGGAGATCGGAGTGTAAAAAAGCGTTGTTTTTGGACGCCAATGAAGAAATGACTATGTTTTGCGATTTCTCCTGTTTAGAAAGACTTAGAAAGTTGATAATTGTGGGCAATGTTAGAAATGTCATGAGAAACAAGAATTATGTAAAAGAATTGATGTAAGTCATTGTTTCCAAGAGAAAGGGAGATCGGAGTGTAAAAAAGCGTTGTTTTTGGACGCCAATGAAGAAATGACTATGTTTTGCGATTTCTCCTGTTTAGAAAGACTTAGAAAGTTGATAATTGTGGGCAATGTTAGAAATGTCATGAGAAACAAGAATTATGTAAAAGAATTGATGTAAGTCATTGTTTCCAAGAGAAAGGGAGATCGGAGTGTAAAAAAGCGTTGTTTTTGGACGCCAATGAAGAAATGACTATGTTTTGCGATTTCTCCTGTTTAGAAAGACTTAGAAAGTTGATAATTGTGGGCAATGTTAGAAATGTCATGAGAAACAAGAATTATGTAAAAGAATTGATGTAAGTCATTGTTTCCAAGAGAAAGGGAGATCGGAGTGTAAAAAAGCGTTGTTTTTGGACGCCAATGAAGAAATGACTATGTTTTGCGATTTCTCCTGTTTAGAAAGACTTAGAAAGTTGATAATTGTGGGCAATGTTAGAAATGTCATGAGAAACAAGAATTATGTAAAAGAATTGATGTAAGTCATTGTTTCCAAGAGAAAGGGAGATCGGAGTGTAAAAAAGCGTTGTTTTTGGACGCCAATGAAGAAATGACTATGTTTTGCGATTTCTCCTGTTTAGAAAGACTTAGAAAGTTGATAATTGTGGGCAATGTTAGAAATGTCATGAGAAACAAGAATTATGTAAAAGAATTGATGTAAGTCATTGTTTCCAAGAGAAAGGGAGATCGGAGTGTAAAAAAGCGTTGTTTTTGGACGCCAATGAAGAAATGACTATGTTTTGCGATTTCTCCTGTTTAGAAAGACTTAGAAAGTTGATAATTGTGGGCAATGTTAGAAATGTCATGAGAAACAAGAATTATGTAAAAGAATTGATGTAAGTCATTGTTTCCAAGAGAAAGGGAGATCGGAGTGTAAAAAAGCGTTGTTTTTGGACGCCAATGAAGAAATGACTATGTTTTGCGATTTCTCCTGTTTAGAAAGACTTAGAAAGTTGATAATTGTGGGCAATGTTAGAAATGTCATGAGAAACAAGAATTATGTAAAAGAATTGATGTAAGTCATTGTTTCCAAGAGAAAGGGAGATCGGAGTGTAAAAAAGCGTTGTTTTTGGACGCCAATGAAGAAATGACTATGTTTTGCGATTTCTCCTGTTTAGAAAGACTTAGAAAGTTGATAATTGTGGGCAATGTTAGAAATGTCATGAGAAACAAGAATTATGTAAAAGAATTGATGTAAGTCATTGTTTCCAAGAGAAAGGGAGATCGGAGTGTAAAAAAGCGTTGTTTTTGGACGCCAATGAAGAAATGACTATGTTTTGCGATTTCTCCTGTTTAGAAAGACTTAGAAAGTTGATAATTGTGGGCAATGTTAGAAATGTCATGAGAAACAAGAATTATGTAAAAGAATTGATGTAAGTCATTGTTTCCAAGAGAAAGGGAGATCGGAGTGTAAAAAAGCGTTGTTTTTGGACGCCAATGAAGAAATGACTATGTTTTGCGATTTCTCCTGTTTAGAAAGACTTAGAAAGTTGATAATTGTGGGCAATGTTAGAAATGTCATGAGAAACAAGAATTATGTAAAAGAATTGATGTAAGTCATTGTTTCCAAGAGAAAGGGAGATCGGAGTGTAAAAAAGCGTTGTTTTTGGACGCCAATGAAGAAATGACTATGTTTTGCGATTTCTCCTGTTTAGAAAGACTTAGAAAGTTGATAATTGTGGGCAATGTTAGAAATGTCATGAGAAACAAGAATTATGTAAAAGAATTGATGTAAGTCATTGTTTCCAAGAGAAAGGGAGATCGGAGTGTAAAAAAGCGTTGTTTTTGGACGCCAATGAAGAAATGACTATGTTTTGCGATTTCTCCTGTTTAGAAAGACTTAGAAAGTTGATAATTGTGGGCAATGTTAGAAATGTCATGAGAAACAAGAATTATGTAAAAGAATTGATGTAAGTCATTGTTTCCAAGAGAAAGGGAGATCGGAGTGTAAAAAAGCGTTGTTTTTGGACGCCAATGAAGAAATGACTATGTTTTGCGATTTCTCCTGTTTAGAAAGACTTAGAAAGTTGATAATTGTGGGCAATGTTAGAAATGTCATGAGAAACAAGAATTATGTAAAAGAATTGATGTAAGTCATTGTTTCCAAGAGAAAGGGAGATCGGAGTGTAAAAAAGCGTTGTTTTTGGACGCCAATGAAGAAATGACTATGTTTTGCGATTTCTCCTGTTTAGAAAGACTTAGAAAGTTGATAATTGTGGGCAATGTTAGAAATGTCATGAGAAACAAGAATTATGTAAAAGAATTGATGTAAGTCATTGTTTCCAAGAGAAAGGGAGATCGGAGTGTAAAAAAGCGTTGTTTTTGGACGCCAATGAAGAAATGACTATGTTTTGCGATTTCTCCTGTTTAGAAAGACTTAGAAAGTTGATAATTGTGGGCAATGTTAGAAATGTCATGAGAAACAAGAATTATGTAAAAGAATTGATGTAAGTCATTGTTTCCAAGAGAAAGGGAGATCGGAGTGTAAAAAAGCGTTGTTTTTGGACGCCAATGAAGAAATGACTATGTTTTGCGATTTCTCCTGTTTAGAAAGACTTAGAAAGTTGATAATTGTGGGCAATGTTAGAAATGTCATGAGAAACAAGAATTATGTAAAAGAATTGATGTAAGTCATTGTTTCCAAGAGAAAGGGAGATCGGAGTGTAAAAAAGCGTTGTTTTTGGACGCCAATGAAGAAATGACTATGTTTTGCGATTTCTCCTGTTTAGAAAGACTTAGAAAGTTGATAATTGTGGGCAATGTTAGAAATGTCATGAGAAACAAGAATTATGTAAAAGAATTGATGTAAGTCATTGTTTCCAAGAGAAAGGGAGATCGGAGTGTAAAAAAGCGTTGTTTTTGGACGCCAATGAAGAAATGACTATGTTTTGCGATTTCTCCTGTTTAGAAAGACTTAGAAAGTTGATAATTGTGGGCAATGTTAGAAATGTCATGAGAAACAAGAATTATGTAAAAGAATTGATGTAAGTCATTGTTTCCAAGAGAAAGGGAGATCGGAGTGTAAAAAAGCGTTGTTTTTGGACGCCAATGAAGAAATGACTATGTTTTGCGATTTCTCCTGTTTAGAAAGACTTAGAAAGTTGATAATTGTGGGCAATGTTAGAAATGTCATGAGAAACAAGAATTATGTAAAAGAATTGATGTAAGTCATTGTTTCCAAGAGAAAGGGAGATCGGAGTGTAAAAAAGCGTTGTTTTTGGACGCCAATGAAGAAATGACTATGTTTTGCGATTTCTCCTGTTTAGAAAGACTTAGAAAGTTGATAATTGTGGGCAATGTTAGAAATGTCATGAGAAACAAGAATTATGTAAAAGAATTGATGTAAGTCATTGTTTCCAAGAGAAAGGGAGATCGGAGTGTAAAAAAGCGTTGTTTTTGGACGCCAATGAAGAAATGACTATGTTTTGCGATTTCTCCTGTTTAGAAAGACTTAGAAAGTTGATAATTGTGGGCAATGTTAGAAATGTCATGAGAAACAAGAATTATGTAAAAGAATTGATGTAAGTCATTGTTTCCAAGAGAAAGGGAGATCGGAGTGTAAAAAAGCGTTGTTTTTGGACGCCAATGAAGAAATGACTATGTTTTGCGATTTCTCCTGTTTAGAAAGACTTAGAAAGTTGATAATTGTGGGCAATGTTAGAAATGTCATGAGAAACAAGAATTATGTAAAAGAATTGATGTAAGTCATTGTTTCCAAGAGAAAGGGAGATCGGAGTGTAAAAAAGCGTTGTTTTTGGACGCCAATGAAGAAATGACTATGTTTTGCGATTTCTCCTGTTTAGAAAGACTTAGAAAGTTGATAATTGTGGGCAATGTTAGAAATGTCATGAGAAACAAGAATTATGTAAAAGAATTGATGTAAGTCATTGTTTCCAAGAGAAAGGGAGATCGGAGTGTAAAAAAGCGTTGTTTTTGGACGCCAATGAAGAAATGACTATGTTTTGCGATTTCTCCTGTTTAGAAAGACTTAGAAAGTTGATAATTGTGGGCAATGTTAGAAATGTCATGAGAAACAAGAATTATGTAAAAGAATTGATGTAAGTCATTGTTTCCAAGAGAAAGGGAGATCGGAGTGTAAAAAAGCGTTGTTTTTGGACGCCAATGAAGAAATGACTATGTTTTGCGATTTCTCCTGTTTAGAAAGACTTAGAAAGTTGATAATTGTGGGCAATGTTAGAAATGTCATGAGAAACAAGAATTATGTAAAAGAATTGATGTAAGTCATTGTTTCCAAGAGAAAGGGAGATCGGAGTGTAAAAAAGCGTTGTTTTTGGACGCCAATGAAGAAATGACTATGTTTTGCGATTTCTCCTGTTTAGAAAGACTTAGAAAGTTGATAATTGTGGGCAATGTTAGAAATGTCATGAGAAACAAGAATTATGTAAAAGAATTGATGTAAGTCATTGTTTCCAAGAGAAAGGGAGATCGGAGTGTAAAAAAGCGTTGTTTTTGGACGCCAATGAAGAAATGACTATGTTTTGCGATTTCTCCTGTTTAGAAAGACTTAGAAAGTTGATAATTGTGGGCAATGTTAGAAATGTCATGAGAAACAAGAATTATGTAAAAGAATTGATGTAAGTCATTGTTTCCAAGAGAAAGGGAGATCGGAGTGTAAAAAAGCGTTGTTTTTGGACGCCAATGAAGAAATGACTATGTTTTGCGATTTCTCCTGTTTAGAAAGACTTAGAAAGTTGATAATTGTGGGCAATGTTAGAAATGTCATGAGAAACAAGAATTATGTAAAAGAATTGATGTAAGTCATTGTTTCCAAGAGAAAGGGAGATCGGAGTGTAAAAAAGCGTTGTTTTTGGACGCCAATGAAGAAATGACTATGTTTTGCGATTTCTCCTGTTTAGAAAGACTTAGAAAGTTGATAATTGTGGGCAATGTTAGAAATGTCATGAGAAACAAGAATTATGTAAAAGAATTGATGTAAGTCATTGTTTCCAAGAGAAAGGGAGATCGGAGTGTAAAAAAGCGTTGTTTTTGGACGCCAATGAAGAAATGACTATGTTTTGCGATTTCTCCTGTTTAGAAAGACTTAGAAAGTTGATAATTGTGGGCAATGTTAGAAATGTCATGAGAAACAAGAATTATGTAAAAGAATTGATGTAAGTCATTGTTTCCAAGAGAAAGGGAGATCGGAGTGTAAAAAAGCGTTGTTTTTGGACGCCAATGAAGAAATGACTATGTTTTGCGATTTCTCCTGTTTAGAAAGACTTAGAAAGTTGATAATTGTGGGCAATGTTAGAAATGTCATGAGAAACAAGAATTATGTAAAAGAATTGATGTAAGTCATTGTTTCCAAGAGAAAGGGAGATCGGAGTGTAAAAAAGCGTTGTTTTTGGACGCCAATGAAGAAATGACTATGTTTTGCGATTTCTCCTGTTTAGAAAGACTTAGAAAGTTGATAATTGTGGGCAATGTTAGAAATGTCATGAGAAACAAGAATTATGTAAAAGAATTGATGTAAGTCATTGTTTCCAAGAGAAAGGGAGATCGGAGTGTAAAAAAGCGTTGTTTTTGGACGCCAATGAAGAAATGACTATGTTTTGCGATTTCTCCTGTTTAGAAAGACTTAGAAAGTTGATAATTGTGGGCAATGTTAGAAATGTCATGAGAAACAAGAATTATGTAAAAGAATTGATGTAAGTCATTGTTTCCAAGAGAAAGGGAGATCGGAGTGTAAAAAAGCGTTGTTTTTGGACGCCAATGAAGAAATGACTATGTTTTGCGATTTCTCCTGTTTAGAAAGACTTAGAAAGTTGATAATTGTGGGCAATGTTAGAAATGTCATGAGAAACAAGAATTATGTAAAAGAATTGATGTAAGTCATTGTTTCCAAGAGAAAGGGAGATCGGAGTGTAAAAAAGCGTTGTTTTTGGACGCCAATGAAGAAATGACTATGTTTTGCGATTTCTCCTGTTTAGAAAGACTTAGAAAGTTGATAATTGTGGGCAATGTTAGAAATGTCATGAGAAACAAGAATTATGTAAAAGAATTGATGTAAGTCATTGTTTCCAAGAGAAAGGGAGATCGGAGTGTAAAAAAGCGTTGTTTTTGGACGCCAATGAAGAAATGACTATGTTTTGCGATTTCTCCTGTTTAGAAAGACTTAGAAAGTTGATAATTGTGGGCAATGTTAGAAATGTCATGAGAAACAAGAATTATGTAAAAGAATTGATGTAAGTCATTGTTTCCAAGAGAAAGGGAGATCGGAGTGTAAAAAAGCGTTGTTTTTGGACGCCAATGAAGAAATGACTATGTTTTGCGATTTCTCCTGTTTAGAAAGACTTAGAAAGTTGATAATTGTGGGCAATGTTAGAAATGTCATGAGAAACAAGAATTATGTAAAAGAATTGATGTAAGTCATTGTTTCCAAGAGAAAGGGAGATCGGAGTGTAAAAAAGCGTTGTTTTTGGACGCCAATGAAGAAATGACTATGTTTTGCGATTTCTCCTGTTTAGAAAGACTTAGAAAGTTGATAATTGTGGGCAATGTTAGAAATGTCATGAGAAACAAGAATTATGTAAAAGAATTGATGTAAGTCATTGTTTCCAAGAGAAAGGGAGATCGGAGTGTAAAAAAGCGTTGTTTTTGGACGCCAATGAAGAAATGACTATGTTTTGCGATTTCTCCTGTTTAGAAAGACTTAGAAAGTTGATAATTGTGGGCAATGTTAGAAATGTCATGAGAAACAAGAATTATGTAAAAGAATTGATGTAAGTCATTGTTTCCAAGAGAAAGGGAGATCGGAGTGTAAAAAAGCGTTGTTTTTGGACGCCAATGAAGAAATGACTATGTTTTGCGATTTCTCCTGTTTAGAAAGACTTAGAAAGTTGATAATTGTGGGCAATGTTAGAAATGTCATGAGAAACAAGAATTATGTAAAAGAATTGATGTAAGTCATTGTTTCCAAGAGAAAGGGAGATCGGAGTGTAAAAAAGCGTTGTTTTTGGACGCCAATGAAGAAATGACTATGTTTTGCGATTTCTCCTGTTTAGAAAGACTTAGAAAGTTGATAATTGTGGGCAATGTTAGAAATGTCATGAGAAACAAGAATTATGTAAAAGAATTGATGTAAGTCATTGTTTCCAAGAGAAAGGGAGATCGGAGTGTAAAAAAGCGTTGTTTTTGGACGCCAATGAAGAAATGACTATGTTTTGCGATTTCTCCTGTTTAGAAAGACTTAGAAAGTTGATAATTGTGGGCAATGTTAGAAATGTCATGAGAAACAAGAATTATGTAAAAGAATTGATGTAAGTCATTGTTTCCAAGAGAAAGGGAGATCGGAGTGTAAAAAAGCGTTGTTTTTGGACGCCAATGAAGAAATGACTATGTTTTGCGATTTCTCCTGTTTAGAAAGACTTAGAAAGTTGATAATTGTGGGCAATGTTAGAAATGTCATGAGAAACAAGAATTATGTAAAAGAATTGATGTAAGTCATTGTTTCCAAGAGAAAGGGAGATCGGAGTGTAAAAAAGCGTTGTTTTTGGACGCCAATGAAGAAATGACTATGTTTTGCGATTTCTCCTGTTTAGAAAGACTTAGAAAGTTGATAATTGTGGGCAATGTTAGAAATGTCATGAGAAACAAGAATTATGTAAAAGAATTGATGTAAGTCATTGTTTCCAAGAGAAAGGGAGATCGGAGTGTAAAAAAGCGTTGTTTTTGGACGCCAATGAAGAAATGACTATGTTTTGCGATTTCTCCTGTTTAGAAAGACTTAGAAAGTTGATAATTGTGGGCAATGTTAGAAATGTCATGAGAAACAAGAATTATGTAAAAGAATTGATGTAAGTCATTGTTTCCAAGAGAAAGGGAGATCGGAGTGTAAAAAAGCGTTGTTTTTGGACGCCAATGAAGAAATGACTATGTTTTGCGATTTCTCCTGTTTAGAAAGACTTAGAAAGTTGATAATTGTGGGCAATGTTAGAAATGTCATGAGAAACAAGAATTATGTAAAAGAATTGATGTAAGTCATTGTTTCCAAGAGAAAGGGAGATCGGAGTGTAAAAAAGCGTTGTTTTTGGACGCCAATGAAGAAATGACTATGTTTTGCGATTTCTCCTGTTTAGAAAGACTTAGAAAGTTGATAATTGTGGGCAATGTTAGAAATGTCATGAGAAACAAGAATTATGTAAAAGAATTGATGTAAGTCATTGTTTCCAAGAGAAAGGGAGATCGGAGTGTAAAAAAGCGTTGTTTTTGGACGCCAATGAAGAAATGACTATGTTTTGCGATTTCTCCTGTTTAGAAAGACTTAGAAAGTTGATAATTGTGGGCAATGTTAGAAATGTCATGAGAAACAAGAATTATGTAAAAGAATTGATGTAAGTCATTGTTTCCAAGAGAAAGGGAGATCGGAGTGTAAAAAAGCGTTGTTTTTGGACGCCAATGAAGAAATGACTATGTTTTGCGATTTCTCCAGTTTAGAAAGACTTAGAAAGTTGATAATTGTGGGCAATGTTAGAAATGTCATGAGAAACAAGAATTATGTAAAAGAATTGATGTAAGTCATTGTTTCCAAGAGAAAGGGAGATCGGAGTGTAAAAAAGCGTTGTTTTTGGACGCCAATGAAGAAATGACTATGTTTTGCGATTTCTCCTGTTTAGAAAGCTTAGAAAGTTGATAATTGTGGGCAATGTTAGAAATGTCATGAGAAACAAGAATTATGTAAAAGAATTGATGTAAGTCATTGTTTCCAAGAGAAAGGGAGATCGGAGTGTAAAAAAGCGTTGTTTTTGGACGCCAATTGAAGAAATGACTATGTTTTGCGATTTCTCCTGTTTAGAAAGACTTAGAAAGTTGATAATTGTGGGCAATGTTAGAAATGTCATGAGAAACAAGAATTATGTAAAAGAATTGATGTAAGTCATTGTTTCCAAGAGAAAGGGAGATCGGAGTGTAAAAAAGCGTTGTTTTTGGACGCCAATGAAGAAATGACTATGTTTTGCGATTTCTCCTGTTTAGAAAGACTTAGAAAGTTGATAATTGTGGGCAATGTTAGAAATGTCATGAGAAACAAGAATTATGTAAAAGAATTGATGTAAGTCATTGTTTCCAAGAGAAAGGGAGATCGGAGTGTAAAAAAGCGTTGTTTTTGGACGCCAATGAAGAAATGACTATGTTTTGCGATTTCTCCTGTTTAGAAAGACTTAGAAAGTTGATAATTGTGGGCAATGTTAGAAATGTCATGAGAAACAAGAATTATGTAAAAGAATTGATGTAAGTCATTGTTTCCAAGAGAAAGGGAGATCGGAGTGTAAAAAAGCGTTGTTTTTGGACGCCAATGAAGAAATGACTATGTTTTGCGATTTCTCCTGTTTAGAAAGACTTAGAAAGTTGATAATTGTGGGCAATGTTAGAAATGTCATGAGAAACAAGAATTATGTAAAAGAATTGATGTAAGTCATTGTTTCCAAGAGAAAGGGAGATCGGAGTGTAAAAAAGCGTTGTTTTTGGACGCCAATGAAGAAATGACTATGTTTTGCGATTTCTCCTGTTTAGAAAGACTTAGAAAGTTGATAATTGTGGGCAATGTTAAAAATGTCATGAGAAACAAGAATTATGTAAAAGAATTGATGTAAGTCATTGTTTCCAAGAGAAAGGGAGATCGGAGTGTAAAAAAGCGTTGTTTTTGGACGCCAATGAAGAAATGACTATGTTTTGCGATTTCTCCTGTTTAGAAAGACTTAGAAAGTTGATAATTGTGGGCAATGTTAGAAATGTCATGAGAAACAAGAATTATGTAAAAGAATTGATGTAAGTCATTGTTTCCAAGAGAAAGGGAGATCGGAGTGTAAAAAAGCGTTGTTTTTGGACGCCAATGAAGAAATGACTATGTTTTGCGATTTCTCCTGTTTAGAAAGACTTAGAAAGTTGATAATTGTGGGCAATGTTAGAAATGTCATGAGAAACAAGAATTATGTAAAAGAATTGATGTAAGTCATTGTTTCCAAGAGAAAGGGAGATCGGAGTGTAAAAAAGCGTTGTTTTTGGACGCCAATGAAGAAATGACTATGTTTTGCGATTTCTCCTGTTTAGAAAGACTTAGAAAGTTGATAATTGTGGGCAATGTTAGAAATGTCATGAGAAACAAGAATTATGTAAAAGAATTGATGTAAGTCATTGTTTCCAAGAGAAAGGGAGATCGGAGTGTAAAAAAGTGTTGTTTTTGGACGCCAATGAAGAAATGACTATGTTTTGCGATTTCTCCTGTTTAGAAAGACTTAGAAAGTTGATAATTGTGGGCAATGTTAGAAATGTCATGAGAAACAAGAATTATGTAAAAGAATTGATGTAAGTCATTGTTTCCAAGAGAAAGGGAGATCGGAGTGTAAAAAAGCGTTGTTTTTGGACGCCAATGAAGAAATGACTATGTTTTGCGATTTCTCCTGTTTAGAAAGACTTAGAAAGTTGATAATTGTGGGCAATGTTAGAAATGTCATGAGAAACAAGAATTATGTAAAAGAATTGATGTAAGTCATTGTTTCCAAGAGAAAGGGAGATCGGAGTGTAAAAAAGCGTTGTTTTTGGACGCCAATGAAGAAATGACTATGTTTTGCGATTTCTCCTGTTTAGAAAGACTTAGAAAGTTGATAATTGTGGGCAATGTTAGAAATGTCATGAGAAACAAGAATTATGTAAAAGAATTGATGTAAGTCATTGTTTCCAAGAGAAAGGGAGATCGGAGTGTAAAAAAGCGTTGTTTTTGGACGCCAATGAAGAAATGACTATGTTTTGCGATTTCTCCTGTTTAGAAAGACTTAGAAAGTTGATAATTGTGGGCAATGTTAGAAATGTCATGAGAAACAAGAATTATGTAAAAGAATTGATGTAAGTCATTGTTTCCAAGAGAAAGGGAGATCGGAGTGTAAAAAAGCGTTGTTTTTGGACGCCAATGAAGAAATGACTATGTTTTGCGATTTCTCCTGTTTAGAAAGACTTAGAAAGTTGATAATTGTGGGCAATGTTAGAAATGTCATGAGAAACAAGAATTATGTAAAAGAATTGATGTAAGTCATTGTTTCCAAGAGAAAGGGAGATCGGAGTGTAAAAAAGCGTTGTTTTTGGACGCCAATGAAGAAATGACTATGTTTTGCGATTTCTCCTGTTTAGAAAGACTTAGAAAGTTGATAATTGTGGGCAATGTTAGAAATGTCATGAGAAACAAGAATTATGTAAAAGAATTGATGTAAGTCATTGTTTCCAAGAGAAAGGGAGATCGGAGTGTAAAAAAGCGTTGTTTTTGGACGCCAATGAAGAAATGACTATGTTTTGCGATTTCTCCTGTTTAGAAAGACTTAGAAAGTTGATAATTGTGGGCAATGTTAGAAATGTCATGAGAAACAAGAATTATGTAAAAGAATTGATGTAAGTCATTGTTTCCAAGAGAAAGGGAGATCGGAGTGTAAAAAAGCGTTGTTTTTGGACGCCAATGAAGAAATGACTATGTTTTGCGATTTCTCCTGTTTAGAAAGACTTAGAAAGTTGATAATTGTGGGCAATGTTAGAAATGTCATGAGAAACAAGAATTATGTAAAAGAATTGATGTAAGTCATTGTTTCCAAGAGAAAGGGAGATCGGAGTGTAAAAAAGCGTTGTTTTTGGACGCCAATGAAGAAATGACTATGTTTTGCGATTTCTCCTGTTTAGAAAGACTTAGAAAGTTGATAATTGTGGGCAATGTTAGAAATGTCATGAGAAACAAGAATTATGTAAAAGAATTGATGTAAGTCATTGTTTCCAAGAGAAAGGGAGATCGGAGTGTAAAAAAGCGTTGTTTTTGGACGCCAATGAAGAAATGACTATGTTTTGCGATTTCTCCTGTTTAGAAAGACTTAGAAAGTTGATAATTGTGGGCAATGTTAGAAATGTCATGAGAAACAAGAATTATGTAAAAGAATTGATGTAAGTCATTGTTTCCAAGAGAAAGGGAGATCGGAGTGTAAAAAAGCGTTGTTTTTGGACGCCAATGAAGAAATGACTATGTTTTGCGATTTCTCCTGTTTAGAAAGACTTAGAAAGTTGATAATTGTGGGCAATGTTAGAAATGTCATGAGAAACAAGAATTATGTAAAAGAATTGATGTAAGTCATTGTTTCCAAGAGAAAGGGAGATCGGAGTGTAAAAAAGCGTTGTTTTTGGACGCCAATGAAGAAATGACTATGTTTTGCGATTTCTCCTGTTTAGAAAGACTTAGAAAGTTGATAATTGTGGGCAATGTTAGAAATGTCATGAGAAACAAGAATTATGTAAAAGAATTGATGTAAGTCATTGTTTCCAAGAGAAAGGGAGATCGGAGTGTAAAAAAGCGTTGTTTTTGGACGCCAATGAAGAAATGACTATGTTTTGCGATTTCTCCTGTTTAGAAAGACTTAGAAAGTTGATAATTGTGGGCAATGTTAGAAATGTCATGAGAAACAAGAATTATGTAAAAGAATTGATGTAAGTCATTGTTTCCAAGAGAAAGGGAGATCGGAGTGTAAAAAAGCGTTGTTTTTGGACGCCAATGAAGAAATGACTATGTTTTGCGATTTCTCCTGTTTAGAAAGACTTAGAAAGTTGATAATTGTGGGCAATGTTAGAAATGTCATGAGAAACAAGAATTATGTAAAAGAATTGATGTAAGTCATTGTTTCCAAGAGAAAGGGAGATCGGAGTGTAAAAAAGCGTTGTTTTTGGACGCCAATGAAGAAATGACTATGTTTTGCGATTTCTCCTGTTTAGAAAGACTTAGAAAGTTGATAATTGTGGGCAATGTTAGAAATGTCATGAGAAACAAGAATTATGTAAAAGAATTGATGTAAGTCATTGTTTCCAAGAGAAAGGGAGATCGGAGTGTAAAAAAGCGTTGTTTTTGGACGCCAATGAAGAAATGACTATGTTTTGCGATTTCTCCTGTTTAGAAAGACTTAGAAAGTTGATAATTGTGGGCAATGTTAGAAATGTCATGAGAAACAAGAATTATGTAAAAGAATTGATGTAAGTCATTGTTTCCAAGAGAAAGGGAGATCGGAGTGTAAAAAAGCGTTGTTTTTGGACGCCAATGAAGAAATGACTATGTTTTGCGATTTCTCCTGTTTAGAAAGACTTAGAAAGTTGATAATTGTGGGCAATGTTAGAAATGTCATGAGAAACAAGAATTATGTAAAAGAATTGATGTAAGTCATTGTTTCCAAGAGAAAGGGAGATCGGAGTGTAAAAAAGCGTTGTTTTTGGACGCCAATGAAGAAATGACTATGTTTTGCGATTTCTCCTGTTTAGAAAGACTTAGAAAGTTGATAATTGTGGGCAATGTTAGAAATGTCATGAGAAACAAGAATTATGTAAAAGAATTGATGTAAGTCATTGTTTCCAAGAGAAAGGGAGATCGGAGTGTAAAAAAGCGTTGTTTTTGGACGCCAATGAAGAAATGACTATGTTTTGCGATTTCTCCTGTTTAGAAAGACTTAGAAAGTTGATAATTGTGGGCAATGTTAGAAATGTCATGAGAAACAAGAATTATGTAAAAGAATTGATGTAAGTCATTGTTTCCAAGAGAAAGGGAGATCGGAGTGTAAAAAAGCGTTGTTTTTGGACGCCAATGAAGAAATGACTATGTTTTGCGATTTCTCCTGTTTAGAAAGACTTAGAAAGTTGATAATTGTGGGCAATGTTAGAAATGTCATGAGAAACAAGAATTATGTAAAAGAATTGATGTAAGTCATTGTTTCCAAGAGAAAGGGAGATCGGAGTGTAAAAAAGCGTTGTTTTTGGACGCCAATGAAGAAATGACTATGTTTTGCGATTTCTCCTGTTTAGAAAGACTTAGAAAGTTGATAATTGTGGGCAATGTTAGAAATGTCATGAGAAACAAGAATTATGTAAAAGAATTGATGTAAGTCATTGTTTCCAAGAGAAAGGGAGATCGGAGTGTAAAAAAGCGTTGTTTTTGGACGCCAATGAAGAAATGACTATGTTTTGCGATTTCTCCTGTTTAGAAAGACTTAGAAAGTTGATAATTGTGGGCAATGTTAGAAATGTCATGAGAAACAAGAATTATGTAAAAGAATTGATGTAAGTCATTGTTTCCAAGAGAAAGGGAGATCGGAGTGTAAAAAAGCGTTGTTTTTGGACGCCAATGAAGAAATGACTATGTTTTGCGATTTCTCCTGTTTAGAAAGACTTAGAAAGTTGATAATTGTGGGCAATGTTAGAAATGTCATGAGAAACAAGAATTATGTAAAAGAATTGATGTAAGTCATTGTTTCCAAGAGAAAGGGAGATCGGAGTGTAAAAAAGCGTTGTTTTTGGACGCCAATGAAGAAATGACTATGTTTTGCGATTTCTCCTGTTTAGAAAGACTTAGAAAGTTGATAATTGTGGGCAATGTTAGAAATGTCATGAGAAACAAGAATTATGTAAAAGAATTGATGTAAGTCATTGTTTCCAAGAGAAAGGGAGATCGGAGTGTAAAAAAGCGTTGTTTTTGGACGCCAATGAAGAAATGACTATGTTTTGCGATTTCTCCTGTTTAGAAAGACTTAGAAAGTTGATAATTGTGGGCAATGTTAGAAATGTCATGAGAAACAAGAATTATGTAAAAGAATTGATGTAAGTCATTGTTTCCAAGAGAAAGGGAGATCGGAGTGTAAAAAAGCGTTGTTTTTGGACGCCAATGAAGAAATGACTATGTTTTGCGATTTCTCCTGTTTAGAAAGACTTAGAAAGTTGATAATTGTGGGCAATGTTAGAAATGTCATGAGAAACAAGAATTATGTAAAAGAATTGATGTAAGTCATTGTTTCCAAGAGAAAGGGAGATCGGAGTGTAAAAAAGCGTTGTTTTTGGACGCCAATGAAGAAATGACTATGTTTTGCGATTTCTCCTGTTTAGAAAGACTTAGAAAGTTGATAATTGTGGGCAATGTTAGAAATGTCATGAGAAACAAGAATTATGTAAAAGAATTGATGTAAGTCATTGTTTCCAAGAGAAAGGGAGATCGGAGTGTAAAAAAGCGTTGTTTTTGGACGCCAATGAAGAAATGACTATGTTTTGCGATTTCTCCTGTTTAGAAAGACTTAGAAAGTTGATAATTGTGGGCAATGTTAGAAATGTCATGAGAAACAAGAATTATGTAAAAGAATTGATGTAAGTCATTGTTTCCAAGAGAAAGGGAGATCGGAGTGTAAAAAAGCGTTGTTTTTGGACGCCAATGAAGAAATGACTATGTTTTGCGATTTCTCCTGTTTAGAAAGACTTAGAAAGTTGATAATTGTGGGCAATGTTAGAAATGTCATGAGAAACAAGAATTATGTAAAAGAATTGATGTAAGTCATTGTTTCCAAGAGAAAGGGAGATCGGAGTGTAAAAAAGCGTTGTTTTTGGACGCCAATGAAGAAATGACTATGTTTTGCGATTTCTCCTGTTTAGAAAGACTTAGAAAGTTGATAATTGTGGGCAATGTTAGAAATGTCATGAGAAACAAGAATTATGTAAAAGAATTGATGTAAGTCATTGTTTCCAAGAGAAAGGGAGATCGGAGTGTAAAAAAGCGTTGTTTTTGGACGCCAATGAAGAAATGACTATGTTTTGCGATTTCTCCTGTTTAGAAAGACTTAGAAAGTTGATAATTGTGGGCAATGTTAGAAATGTCATGAGAAACAAGAATTATGTAAAAGAATTGATGTAAGTCATTGTTTCCAAGAGAAAGGGAGATCGGAGTGTAAAAAAGCGTTGTTTTTGGACGCCAATGAAGAAATGACTATGTTTTGCGATTTCTCCTGTTTAGAAAGACTTAGAAAGTTGATAATTGTGGGCAATGTTAGAAATGTCATGAGAAACAAGAATTATGTAAAAGAATTGATGTAAGTCATTGTTTCCAAGAGAAAGGGAGATCGGAGTGTAAAAAAGCGTTGTTTTTGGACGCCAATGAAGAAATGACTATGTTTTGCGATTTCTCCTGTTTAGAAAGACTTAGAAAGTTGATAATTGTGGGCAATGTTAGAAATGTCATGAGAAACAAGAATTATGTAAAAGAATTGATGTAAGTCATTGTTTCCAAGAGAAAGGGAGATCGGAGTGTAAAAAAGCGTTGTTTTTGGACGCCAATGAAGAAATGACTATGTTTTGCGATTTCTCCTGTTTAGAAAGACTTAGAAAGTTGATAATTGTGGGCAATGTTAGAAATGTCATGAGAAACAAGAATTATGTAAAAGAATTGATGTAAGTCATTGTTTCCAAGAGAAAGGGAGATCGGAGTGTAAAAAAGCGTTGTTTTTGGACGCCAATGAAGAAATGACTATGTTTTGCGATTTCTCCTGTTTAGAAAGACTTAGAAAGTTGATAATTGTGGGCAATGTTAGAAATGTCATGAGAAACAAGAATTATGTAAAAGAATTGATGTAAGTCATTGTTTCCAAGAGAAAGGGAGATCGGAGTGTAAAAAAGCGTTGTTTTTGGACGCCAATGAAGAAATGACTATGTTTTGCGATTTCTCCTGTTTAGAAAGACTTAGAAAGTTGATAATTGTGGGCAATGTTAGAAATGTCATGAGAAACAAGAATTATGTAAAAGAATTGATGTAAGTCATTGTTTCCAAGAGAAAGGGAGATCGGAGT
This sequence comes from Mixophyes australis, assembly GCA_036250195.1. Taxonomy (NCBI): domain Eukaryota; kingdom Metazoa; phylum Chordata; class Amphibia; order Anura; family Limnodynastidae; genus Mixophyes; species Mixophyes australis. The sequence goes on along the minus strand of JAVHZZ010000197.1, from coordinate 51,936 downwards.
GTAAAAAAGCGTTGTTTTTGGACGCCAATGAAGAAATGACTATGTTTTGCGATTTCTCCTGTTTAGAAAGACTTAGAAAGTTGATAATTGTGGGCAATGTTAGAAATGTCATGAGAAACAAGAATTATGTAAAAGAATTGATGTAAGTCATTGTTTCCAAGAGAAAGGGAGATCGGAGTGTAAAAAAGCGTTGTTTTTGGACGCCAATGAAGAAATGACTATGTTTTGCGATTTCTCCTGTTTAGAAAGACTTAGAAAGTTGATAATTGTGGGCAATGTTAGAAATGTCATGAGAAACAAGAATTATGTAAAAGAATTGATGTAAGTCATTGTTTCCAAGAGAAAGGGAGATCGGAGTGTAAAAAAGCGTTGTTTTTGGACGCCAATGAAGAAATGACTATGTTTTGCGATTTCTCCTGTTTAGAAAGACTTAGAAAGTTGATAATTGTGGGCAATGTTAGAAATGTCATGAGAAACAAGAATTATGTAAAAGAATTGATGTAAGTCATTGTTTCCAAGAGAAAGGGAGATCGGAGTGTAAAAAAGCGTTGTTTTTGGACGCCAATGAAGAAATGACTATGTTTTGCGATTTCTCCTGTTTAGAAAGACTTAGAAAGTTGATAATTGTGGGCAATGTTAGAAATGTCATGAGAAACAAGAATTATGTAAAAGAATTGATGTAAGTCATTGTTTCCAAGAGAAAGGGAGATCGGAGTGTAAAAAAGCGTTGTTTTTGGACGCCAATGAAGAAATGACTATGTTTTGCGATTTCTCCTGTTTAGAAAGACTTAGAAAGTTGATAATTGTGGGCAATGTTAGAAATGTCATGAGAAACAAGAATTATGTAAAAGAATTGATGTAAGTCATTGTTTCCAAGAGAAAGGGAGATCGGAGTGTAAAAAAGCGTTGTTTTTGGACGCCAATGAAGAAATGACTATGTTTTGCGATTTCTCCTGTTTAGAAAGACTTAGAAAGTTGATAATTGTGGGCAATGTTAGAAATGTCATGAGAAACAAGAATTATGTAAAAGAATTGATGTAAGTCATTGTTTCCAAGAGAAAGGGAGATCGGAGTGTAAAAAAGCGTTGTTTTTGGACGCCAATGAAGAAATGACTATGTTTTGCGATTTCTCCTGTTTAGAAAGACTTAGAAAGTTGATAATTGTGGGCAATGTTAGAAATGTCATGAGAAACAAGAATTATGTAAAAGAATTGATGTAAGTCATTGTTTCCAAGAGAAAGGGAGATCGGAGTGTAAAAAAGCGTTGTTTTTGGACGCCAATGAAGAAATGACTATGTTTTGCGATTTCTCCTGTTTAGAAAGACTTAGAAAGTTGATAATTGTGGGCAATGTTAGAAATGTCATGAGAAACAAGAATTATGTAAAAGAATTGATGTAAGTCATTGTTTCCAAGAGAAAGGGAGATCGGAGTGTAAAAAAGCGTTGTTTTTGGACGCCAATGAAGAAATGACTATGTTTTGCGATTTCTCCTGTTTAGAAAGACTTAGAAAGTTGATAATTGTGGGCAATGTTAGAAATGTCATGAGAAACAAGAATTATGTAAAAGAATTGATGTAAGTCATTGTTTCCAAGAGAAAGGGAGATCGGAGTGTAAAAAAGCGTTGTTTTTGGACGCCAATGAAGAAATGACTATGTTTTGCGATTTCTCCTGTTTAGAAAGACTTAGAAAGTTGATAATTGTGGGCAATGTTAGAAATGTCATGAGAAACAAGAATTATGTAAAAGAATTGATGTAAGTCATTGTTTCCAAGAGAAAGGGAGATCGGAGTGTAAAAAAGCGTTGTTTTTGGACGCCAATGAAGAAATGACTATGTTTTGCGATTTCTCCTGTTTAGAAAGACTTAGAAAGTTGATAATTGTGGGCAATGTTAGAAATGTCATGAGAAACAAGAATTATGTAAAAGAATTGATGTAAGTCATTGTTTCCAAGAGAAAGGGAGATCGGAGTGTAAAAAAGCGTTGTTTTTGGACGCCAATGAAGAAATGACTATGTTTTGCGATTTCTCCTGTTTAGAAAGACTTAGAAAGTTGATAATTGTGGGCAATGTTAGAAATGTCATGAGAAACAAGAATTATGTAAAAGAATTGATGTAAGTCATTGTTTCCAAGAGAAAGGGAGATCGGAGTGTAAAAAAGCGTTGTTTTTGGACGCCAATGAAGAAATGACTATGTTTTGCGATTTCTCCTGTTTAGAAAGACTTAGAAAGTTGATAATTGTGGGCAATGTTAGAAATGTCATGAGAAACAAGAATTATGTAAAAGAATTGATGTAAGTCATTGTTTCCAAGAGAAAGGGAGATCGGAGTGTAAAAAAGCGTTGTTTTTGGACGCCAATGAAGAAATGACTATGTTTTGCGATTTCTCCTGTTTAGAAAGACTTAGAAAGTTGATAATTGTGGGCAATGTTAGAAATGTCATGAGAAACAAGAATTATGTAAAAGAATTGATGTAAGTCATTGTTTCCAAGAGAAAGGGAGATCGGAGTGTAAAAAAGCGTTGTTTTTGGACGCCAATGAAGAAATGACTATGTTTTGCGATTTCTCCTGTTTAGAAAGACTTAGAAAGTTGATAATTGTGGGCAATGTTAGAAATGTCATGAGAAACAAGAATTATGTAAAAGAATTGATGTAAGTCATTGTTTCCAAGAGAAAGGGAGATCGGAGTGTAAAAAAGCGTTGTTTTTGGACGCCAATGAAGAAATGACTATGTTTTGCGATTTCTCCTGTTTAGAAAGACTTAGAAAGTTGATAATTGTGGGCAATGTTAGAAATGTCATGAGAAACAAGAATTATGTAAAAGAATTGATGTAAGTCATTGTTTCCAAGAGAAAGGGAGATCGGAGTGTAAAAAAGCGTTGTTTTTGGACGCCAATGAAGAAATGACTATGTTTTGCGATTTCTCCTGTTTAGAAAGACTTAGAAAGTTGATAATTGTGGGCAATGTTAGAAATGTCATGAGAAACAAGAATTATGTAAAAGAATTGATGTAAGTCATTGTTTCCAAGAGAAAGGGAGATCGGAGTGTAAAAAAGCGTTGTTTTTGGACGCCAATGAAGAAATGACTATGTTTTGCGATTTCTCCTGTTTAGAAAGACTTAGAAAGTTGATAATTGTGGGCAATGTTAGAAATGTCATGAGAAACAAGAATTATGTAAAAGAATTGATGTAAGTCATTGTTTCCAAGAGAAAGGGAGATCGGAGTGTAAAAAAGCGTTGTTTTTGGACGCCAATGAAGAAATGACTATGTTTTGCGATTTCTCCTGTTTAGAAAGACTTAGAAAGTTGATAATTGTGGGCAATGTTAGAAATGTCATGAGAAACAAGAATTATGTAAAAGAATTGATGTAAGTCATTGTTTCCAAGAGAAAGGGAGATCGGAGTGTAAAAAAGCGTTGTTTTTGGACGCCAATGAAGAAATGACTATGTTTTGCGATTTCTCCTGTTTAGAAAGACTTAGAAAGTTGATAATTGTGGGCAATGTTAGAAATGTCATGAGAAACAAGAATTATGTAAAAGAATTGATGTAAGTCATTGTTTCCAAGAGAAAGGGAGATCGGAGTGTAAAAAAGCGTTGTTTTTGGACGCCAATGAAGAAATGACTATGTTTTGCGATTTCTCCTGTTTAGAAAGACTTAGAAAGTTGATAATTGTGGGCAATGTTAGAAATGTCATGAGAAACAAGAATTATGTAAAAGAATTGATGTAAGTCATTGTTTCCAAGAGAAAGGGAGATCGGAGTGTAAAAAAGCGTTGTTTTTGGACGCCAATGAAGAAATGACTATGTTTTGCGATTTCTCCTGTTTAGAAAGACTTAGAAAGTTGATAATTGTGGGCAATGTTAGAAATGTCATGAGAAACAAGAATTATGTAAAAGAATTGATGTAAGTCATTGTTTCCAAGAGAAAGGGAGATCGGAGTGTAAAAAAGCGTTGTTTTTGGACGCCAATGAAGAAATGACTATGTTTTGCGATTTCTCCTGTTTAGAAAGACTTAGAAAGTTGATAATTGTGGGCAATGTTAGAAATGTCATGAGAAACAAGAATTATGTAAAAGAATTGATGTAAGTCATTGTTTCCAAGAGAAAGGGAGATCGGAGTGTAAAAAAGCGTTGTTTTTGGACGCCAATGAAGAAATGACTATGTTTTGCGATTTCTCCTGTTTAGAAAGACTTAGAAAGTTGATAATTGTGGGCAATGTTAGAAATGTCATGAGAAACAAGAATTATGTAAAAGAATTGATGTAAGTCATTGTTTCCAAGAGAAAGGGAGATCGGAGTGTAAAAAAGCGTTGTTTTTGGACGCCAATGAAGAAATGACTATGTTTTGCGATTTCTCCTGTTTAGAAAGACTTAGAAAGTTGATAATTGTGGGCAATGTTAGAAATGTCATGAGAAACAAGAATTATGTAAAAGAATTGATGTAAGTCATTGTTTCCAAGAGAAAGGGAGATCGGAGTGTAAAAAAGCGTTGTTTTTGGACGCCAATGAAGAAATGACTATGTTTTGCGATTTCTCCTGTTTAGAAAGACTTAGAAAGTTGATAATTGTGGGCAATGTTAGAAATGTCATGAGAAACAAGAATTATGTAAAAGAATTGATGTAAGTCATTGTTTCCAAGAGAAAGGGAGATCGGAGTGTAAAAAAGCGTTGTTTTTGGACGCCAATGAAGAAATGACTATGTTTTGCGATTTCTCCTGTTTAGAAAGACTTAGAAAGTTGATAATTGTGGGCAATGTTAGAAATGTCATGAGAAACAAGAATTATGTAAAAGAATTGATGTAAGTCATTGTTTCCAAGAGAAAGGGAGATCGGAGTGTAAAAAAGCGTTGTTTTTGGACGCCAATGAAGAAATGACTATGTTTTGCGATTTCTCCTGTTTAGAAAGACTTAGAAAGTTGATAATTGTGGGCAATGTTAGAAATGTCATGAGAAACAAGAATTATGTAAAAGAATTGATGTAAGTCATTGTTTCCAAGAGAAAGGGAGATCGGAGTGTAAAAAAGCGTTGTTTTTGGACGCCAATGAAGAAATGACTATGTTTTGCGATTTCTCCTGTTTAGAAAGACTTAGAAAGTTGATAATTGTGGGCAATGTTAGAAATGTCATGAGAAACAAGAATTATGTAAAAGAATTGATGTAAGTCATTGTTTCCAAGAGAAAGGGAGATCGGAGTGTAAAAAAGCGTTGTTTTTGGACGCCAATGAAGAAATGACTATGTTTTGCGATTTCTCCTGTTTAGAAAGACTTAGAAAGTTGATAATTGTGGGCAATGTTAGAAATGTCATGAGAAACAAGAATTATGTAAAAGAATTGATGTAAGTCATTGTTTCCAAGAGAAAGGGAGATCGGAGTGTAAAAAAGCGTTGTTTTTGGACGCCAATGAAGAAATGACTATGTTTTGCGATTTCTCCTGTTTAGAAAGACTTAGAAAGTTGATAATTGTGGGCAATGTTAGAAATGTCATGAGAAACAAGAATTATGTAAAAGAATTGATGTAAGTCATTGTTTCCAAGAGAAAGGGAGATCGGAGTGTAAAAAAGCGTTGTTTTTGGACGCCAATGAAGAAATGACTATGTTTTGCGATTTCTCCTGTTTAGAAAGACTTAGAAAGTTGATAATTGTGGGCAATGTTAGAAATGTCATGAGAAACAAGAATTATGTAAAAGAATTGATGTAAGTCATTGTTTCCAAGAGAAAGGGAGATCGGAGTGTAAAAAAGCGTTGTTTTTGGACGCCAATGAAGAAATGACTATGTTTTGCGATTTCTCCTGTTTAGAAAGACTTAGAAAGTTGATAATTGTGGGCAATGTTAGAAATGTCATGAGAAACAAGAATTATGTAAAAGAATTGATGTAAGTCATTGTTTCCAAGAGAAAGGGAGATCGGAGTGTAAAAAAGCGTTGTTTTTGGACGCCAATGAAGAAATGACTATGTTTTGCGATTTCTCCTGTTTAGAAAGACTTAGAAAGTTGATAATTGTGGGCAATGTTAGAAATGTCATGAGAAACAAGAATTATGTAAAAGAATTGATGTAAGTCATTGTTTCCAAGAGAAAGGGAGATCGGAGTGTAAAAAAGCGTTGTTTTTGGACGCCAATGAAGAAATGACTATGTTTTGCGATTTCTCCTGTTTAGAAAGACTTAGAAAGTTGATAATTGTGGGCAATGTTAGAAATGTCATGAGAAACAAGAATTATGTAAAAGAATTGATGTAAGTCATTGTTTCCAAGAGAAAGGGAGATCGGAGTGTAAAAAAGCGTTGTTTTTGGACGCCAATGAAGAAATGACTATGTTTTGCGATTTCTCCTGTTTAGAAAGACTTAGAAAGTTGATAATTGTGGGCAATGTTAGAAATGTCATGAGAAACAAGAATTATGTAAAAGAATTGATGTAAGTCATTGTTTCCAAGAGAAAGGGAGATCGGAGTGTAAAAAAGCGTTGTTTTTGGACGCCAATGAAGAAATGACTATGTTTTGCGATTTCTCCTGTTTAGAAAGACTTAGAAAGTTGATAATTGTGGGCAATGTTAGAAATGTCATGAGAAACAAGAATTATGTAAAAGAATTGATGTAAGTCATTGTTTCCAAGAGAAAGGGAGATCGGAGTGTAAAAAAGCGTTGTTTTTGGACGCCAATGAAGAAATGACTATGTTTTGCGATTTCTCCTGTTTAGAAAGACTTAGAAAGTTGATAATTGTGGGCAATGTTAGAAATGTCATGAGAAACAAGAATTATGTAAAAGAATTGATGTAAGTCATTGTTTCCAAGAGAAAGGGAGATCGGAGTGTAAAAAAGCGTTGTTTTTGGACGCCAATGAAGAAATGACTATGTTTTGCGATTTCTCCTGTTTAGAAAGACTTAGAAAGTTGATAATTGTGGGCAATGTTAGAAATGTCATGAGAAACAAGAATTATGTAAAAGAATTGATGTAAGTCATTGTTTCCAAGAGAAAGGGAGATCGGAGTGTAAAAAAGCGTTGTTTTTGGACGCCAATGAAGAAATGACTATGTTTTGCGATTTCTCCTGTTTAGAAAGACTTAGAAAGTTGATAATTGTGGGCAATGTTAGAAATGTCATGAGAAACAAGAATTATGTAAAAGAATTGATGTAAGTCATTGTTTCCAAGAGAAAGGGAGATCGGAGTGTAAAAAAGCGTTGTTTTTGGACGCCAATGAAGAAATGACTATGTTTTGCGATTTCTCCTGTTTAGAAAGACTTAGAAAGTTGATAATTGTGGGCAATGTTAGAAATGTCATGAGAAACAAGAATTATGTAAAAGAATTGATGTAAGTCATTGTTTCCAAGAGAAAGGGAGATCGGAGTGTAAAAAAGCGTTGTTTTTGGACGCCAATGAAGAAATGACTATGTTTTGCGATTTCTCCTGTTTAGAAAGACTTAGAAAGTTGATAATTGTGGGCAATGTTAGAAATGTCATGAGAAACAAGAATTATGTAAAAGAATTGATGTAAGTCATTGTTTCCAAGAGAAAGGGAGATCGGAGTGTAAAAAAGCGTTGTTTTTGGACGCCAATGAAGAAATGACTATGTTTTGCGATTTCTCCTGTTTAGAAAGACTTAGAAAGTTGATAATTGTGGGCAATGTTAGAAATGTCATGAGAAACAAGAATTATGTAAAAGAATTGATGTAAGTCATTGTTTCCAAGAGAAAGGGAGATCGGAGTGTAAAAAAGCGTTGTTTTTGGACGCCAATGAAGAAATGACTATGTTTTGCGATTTCTCCTGTTTAGAAAGACTTAGAAAGTTGATAATTGTGGGCAATGTTAGAAATGTCATGAGAAACAAGAATTATGTAAAAGAATTGATGTAAGTCATTGTTTCCAAGAGAAAGGGAGATCGGAGTGTAAAAAAGCGTTGTTTTTGGACGCCAATGAAGAAATGACTATGTTTTGCGATTTCTCCTGTTTAGAAAGACTTAGAAAGTTGATAATTGTGGGCAATGTTAGAAATGTCATGAGAAACAAGAATTATGTAAAAGAATTGATGTAAGTCATTGTTTCCAAGAGAAAGGGAGATCGGAGTGTAAAAAAGCGTTGTTTTTGGACGCCAATGAAGAAATGACTATGTTTTGCGATTTCTCCTGTTTAGAAAGACTTAGAAAGTTGATAATTGTGGGCAATGTTAGAAATGTCATGAGAAACAAGAATTATGTAAAAGAATTGATGTAAGTCATTGTTTCCAAGAGAAAGGGAGATCGGAGTGTAAAAAAGCGTTGTTTTTGGACGCCAATGAAGAAATGACTATGTTTTGCGATTTCTCCTGTTTAGAAAGACTTAGAAAGTTGATAATTGTGGGCAATGTTAGAAATGTCATGAGAAACAAGAATTATGTAAAAGAATTGATGTAAGTCATTGTTTCCAAGAGAAAGGGAGATCGGAGTGTAAAAAAGCGTTGTTTTTGGACGCCAATGAAGAAATGACTATGTTTTGCGATTTCTCCTGTTTAGAAAGACTTAGAAAGTTGATAATTGTGGGCAATGTTAGAAATGTCATGAGAAACAAGAATTATGTAAAAGAATTGATGTAAGTCATTGTTTCCAAGAGAAAGGGAGATCGGAGTGTAAAAAAGCGTTGTTTTTGGACGCCAATGAAGAAATGACTATGTTTTGCGATTTCTCCTGTTTAGAAAGACTTAGAAAGTTGATAATTGTGGGCAATGTTAGAAATGTCATGAGAAACAAGAATTATGTAAAAGAATTGATGTAAGTCATTGTTTCCAAGAGAAAGGGAGATCGGAGTGTAAAAAAGCGTTGTTTTTGGACGCCAATGAAGAAATGACTATGTTTTGCGATTTCTCCTGTTTAGAAAGACTTAGAAAGTTGATAATTGTGGGCAATGTTAGAAATGTCATGAGAAACAAGAATTATGTAAAAGAATTGATGTAAGTCATTGTTTCCAAGAGAAAGGGAGATCGGAGTGTAAAAAAGCGTTGTTTTTGGACGCCAATGAAGAAATGACTATGTTTTGCGATTTCTCCTGTTTAGAAAGACTTAGAAAGTTGATAATTGTGGGCAATGTTAGAAATGTCATGAGAAACAAGAATTATGTAAAAGAATTGATGTAAGTCATTGTTTCCAAGAGAAAGGGAGATCGGAGTGTAAAAAAGCGTTGTTTTTGGACGCCAATGAAGAAATGACTATGTTTTGCGATTTCTCCTGTTTAGAAAGACTTAGAAAGTTGATAATTGTGGGCAATGTTAGAAATGTCATGAGAAACAAGAATTATGTAAAAGAATTGATGTAAGTCATTGTTTCCAAGAGAAAGGGAGATCGGAGTGTAAAAAAGCGTTGTTTTTGGACGCCAATGAAGAAATGACTATGTTTTGCGATTTCTCCTGTTTAGAAAGACTTAGAAAGTTGATAATTGTGGGCAATGTTAGAAATGTCATGAGAAACAAGAATTATGTAAAAGAATTGATGTAAGTCATTGTTTCCAAGAGAAAGGGAGATCGGAGTGTAAAAAAGCGTTGTTTTTGGACGCCAATGAAGAAATGACTATGTTTTGCGATTTCTCCTGTTTAGAAAGACTTAGAAAGTTGATAATTGTGGGCAATGTTAGAAATGTCATGAGAAACAAGAATTATGTAAAAGAATTGATGTAAGTCATTGTTTCCAAGAGAAAGGGAGATCGGAGTGTAAAAAAGCGTTGTTTTTGGACGCCAATGAAGAAATGACTATGTTTTGCGATTTCTCCTGTTTAGAAAGACTTAGAAAGTTGATAATTGTGGGCAATGTTAGAAATGTCATGAGAAACAAGAATTATGTAAAAGAATTGATGTAAGTCATTGTTTCCAAGAGAAAGGGAGATCGGAGTGTAAAAAAGCGTTGTTTTTGGACGCCAATGAAGAAATGACTATGTTTTGCGATTTCTCCTGTTTAGAAAGACTTAGAAAGTTGATAATTGTGGGCAATGTTAGAAATGTCATGAGAAACAAGAATTATGTAAAAGAATTGATGTAAGTCATTGTTTCCAAGAGAAAGGGAGATCGGAGTGTAAAAAAGCGTTGTTTTTGGACGCCAATGAAGAAATGACTATGTTTTGCGATTTCTCCTGTTTAGAAAGACTTAGAAAGTTGATAATTGTGGGCAATGTTAGAAATGTCATGAGAAACAAGAATTATGTAAAAGAATTGATGTAAGTCATTGTTTCCAAGAGAAAGGGAGATCGGAGTGTAAAAAAGCGTTGTTTTTGGACGCCAATGAAGAAATGACTATGTTTTGCGATTTCTCCTGTTTAGAAAGACTTAGAAAGTTGATAATTGTGGGCAATGTTAGAAATGTCATGAGAAACAAGAATTATGTAAAAGAATTGATGTAAGTCATTGTTTCCAAGAGAAAGGGAGATCGGAGTGTAAAAAAGCGTTGTTTTTGGACGCCAATGAAGAAATGACTATGTTTTGCGATTTCTCCTGTTTAGAAAGACTTAGAAAGTTGATAATTGTGGGCAATGTTAGAAATGTCATGAGAAACAAGAATTATGTAAAAGAATTGATGTAAGTCATTGTTTCCAAGAGAAAGGGAGATCGGAGTGTAAAAAAGCGTTGTTTTTGGACGCCAATGAAGAAATGACTATGTTTTGCGATTTCTCCTGTTTAGAAAGACTTAGAAAGTTGATAATTGTGGGCAATGTTAGAAATGTCATGAGAAACAAGAATTATGTAAAAGAATTGATGTAAGTCATTGTTTCCAAGAGAAAGGGAGATCGGAGTGTAAAAAAGCGTTGTTTTTGGACGCCAATGAAGAAATGACTATGTTTTGCGATTTCTCCTGTTTAGAAAGACTTAGAAAGTTGATAATTGTGGGCAATGTTAGAAATGTCATGAGAAACAAGAATTATGTAAAAGAATTGATGTAAGTCATTGTTTCCAAGAGAAAGGGAGATCGGAGTGTAAAAAAGCGTTGTTTTTGGACGCCAATGAAGAAATGACTATGTTTTGCGATTTCTCCTGTTTAGAAAGACTTAGAAAGTTGATAATTGTGGGCAATGTTAGAAATGTCATGAGAAACAAGAATTATGTAAAAGAATTGATGTAAGTCATTGTTTCCAAGAGAAAGGGAGATCGGAGTGTAAAAAAGCGTTGTTTTTGGACGCCAATGAAGAAATGACTATGTTTTGCGATTTCTCCTGTTTAGAAAGACTTAGAAAGTTGATAATTGTGGGCAATGTTAGAAATGTCATGAGAAACAAGAATTATGTAAAAGAATTGATGTAAGTCATTGTTTCCAAGAGAAAGGGAGATCGGAGTGTAAAAAAGCGTTGTTTTTGGACGCCAATGAAGAAATGACTATGTTTTGCGATTTCTCCTGTTTAGAAAGACTTAGAAAGTTGATAATTGTGGGCAATGTTAGAAATGTCATGAGAAACAAGAATTATGTAAAAGAATTGATGTAAGTCATTGTTTCCAAGAGAAAGGGAGATCGGAGTGTAAAAAAGCGTTGTTTTTGGACGCCAATGAAGAAATGACTATGTTTTGCGATTTCTCCTGTTTAGAAAGACTTAGAAAGTTGATAATTGTGGGCAATGTTAGAAATGTCATGAGAAACAAGAATTATGTAAAAGAATTGATGTAAGTCATTGTTTCCAAGAGAAAGGGAGATCGGAGTGTAAAAAAGCGTTGTTTTTGGACGCCAATGAAGAAATGACTATGTTTTGCGATTTCTCCTGTTTAGAAAGACTTAGAAAGTTGATAATTGTGGGCAATGTTAGAAATGTCATGAGAAACAAGAATTATGTAAAAGAATTGATGTAAGTCATTGTTTCCAAGAGAAAGGGAGATCGGAGTGTAAAAAAGCGTTGTTTTTGGACGCCAATGAAGAAATGACTATGTTTTGCGATTTCTCCTGTTTAGAAAGACTTAGAAAGTTGATAATTGTGGGCAATGTTAGAAATGTCATGAGAAACAAGAATTATGTAAAAGAATTGATGGAAGTCATTGTTTCCAAGAGAAAGGGAGATCGGAGTGTAAAAAAGCGTTGTTTTTGGACGCCAATGAAGAAATGACTATGTTTTGCGATTTCTCCTGTTTAGAAAGACTTAGAAAGTTGATAATTGTGGGCAATGTTAGAAATGTCATGAGAAACAAGAATTATGTAAAAGAATTGATGTAAGTCATTGTTTCCAAGAGAAAGGGAGATCGGAGTGTAAAAAAGCGTTGTTTTTGGACGCCAATGAAGAAATGACTATGTTTTGCGATTTCTCCTGTTTAGAAAGACTTAGAAAGTTGATAATTGTGGGCAATGTTAGAAATGTCATGAGAAACAAGAATTATGTAAAAGAATTGATGTAAGTCATTGTTTCCAAGAGAAAGGGAGATCGGAGTGTAAAAAAGCGTTGTTTTTGGACGCCAATGAAGAAATGACTATGTTTTGCGATTTCTCCTGTTTAGAAAGACTTAGAAAGTTGATAATTGTGGGCAATGTTAGAAATGTCATGAGAAACAAGAATTATGTAAAAGAATTGATGTAAGTCATTGTTTCCAAGAGAAAGGGAGATCGGAGTGTAAAAAAGCGTTGTTTTTGGACGCCAATGAAGAAATGACTATGTTTTGCGATTTCTCCTGTTTAGAAAGACTTAGAAAGTTGATAATTGTGGGCAATGTTAGAAATGTCATGAGAAACAAGAATTATGTAAAAGAATTGATGTAAGTCATTGTTTCCAAGAGAAAGGGAGATCGGAGTGTAAAAAAGCGTTGTTTTTGGACGCCAATGAAGAAATGACTATGTTTTGCGATTTCTCCTGTTTAGAAAGACTTAGAAAGTTGATAATTGTGGGCAATGTTAGAAATGTCATGAGAAACAAGAATTATGTAAAAGAATTGATGTAAGTCATTGTTTCCAAGAGAAAGGGAGATCGGAGGGTAAAAAAGCGTTGTTTTTGGACGCCTATGAAGAAATGACTATGTTTTGCGATTTCTCCTGTTTAGAAAGACTTAGAAAGTTGATAATTGTGGGCAATGTTAGAAATGTCATGAGAAACAAGAATTATGTAAAAGAATTGATGTAAGTCATTGTTTCCAAGAGAAAGGGAGATCGGAGTGTAAAAAAGCGTTGTTTTTGGACGCCAATGAAGAAATGACTATGTTTTGCGATTTCTCCTGTTTAGAAAGACTTAGAAAGTTGATAATTGTGGGCAATGTTAGAAATGTCATGAGAAACAAGAATTATGTAAAAGAATTGATGTAAGTCATTGTTTCCAAGAGAAAGGGAGATCGGAGTGTAAAAAAGCGTTGTTTTTGGACGCCAATGAAGAAATGACTATGTTTTGCGATTTCTCCTGTTTAGAAAGACTTAGAAAGTTGATAATTGTGGGCAATGTTAGAAATGTCATGAGAAACAAGAATTATGTAAAATAATTGATGTAAGTCATTGTTTCCAAGAGAAAGGGAGATCGGAGTGTAAAAAAGCGTTGTTTTTGGACGCCAATGAAGAAATGACTATGTTTTGCGATTTCTCCTGTTTAGAAAGACTTAGAAAGTTGATAATTGTGGGCAATGTTAGAAATGTCATGAGAAACAAGAATTATGTAAAAGAATTGATGTAAGTCATTGTTTCCAAGAGAAAGGGAGATCGGAGTGTAAAAAAGCGTTGTTTTTGGACGCCAATGAAGAAATGACTATGTTTTGCGATTTCTCCTGTTTAGAAAGACTTAGAAAGTTGATAATTGTGGGCAATGTTAGAAATGTCATGAGAAACAAGAATTATGTAAAAGAATTGATGTAAGTCATTGTTTCCAAGAGAAAGGGAGATATGAGTGTAAAAAAGCGTTGTTTTTGGACGCCAATGAAGAAATGACTATGTTTTGCGATTTCTCCTGTTTAGAAAGACTTAGAAAGTTGATAATTGTGGGCAATGTTAGAAATGTCATGAGAAACAAGAATTATGTAAAAGAATTGATGTAAGTCATTGTTTCCAAGAGAAAGGGAGATCGGAGTGTAAAAAAGCGTTGTTTTTGGACGCCAATGAAGAAATGACTATGTTTTGCGATTTCTCCTGTTTAGAAAGACTTAGAAAGTTGATAATTGTGGGCAATGTTAGAAATGTCATGAGAAACAAGAATTATGTAAAAGAATTGATGTAAGTCATTGTTTCCAAGAGAAAGGGAGATCGGAGTGTAAAAAAGCGTTGTTTTTGGACGCCAATGAAGAAATGACTATGTTTTGCGATTTCTCCTGTTTAGAAAGACTTAGAAAGTTGATAATTGTGGGCAATGTTAGAAATGTCATGAGAAACAAGAATTATGTAAAAGAATTGATGTAAGTCATTGTTTCCAAGAGAAAGGGAGATCGGAGTGTAAAAAAGCGTTGTTTTTGGACGCCAATGAAGAAATGACTATGTTTTGCGATTTCTCCTGTTTAGAAAGACTTAGAAAGTTGATAATTGTGGGCAATGTTAGAAATGTCATGAGAAACAAGAATTATGTAAAAGAATTGATGGAAGTCATTGTTTCCAAGAGAAAGGGAGATCGGAGTGTAAAAAAGCGTTGTTTTTGGACGCCAATGAAGAAATGACTATGTTTTGCGATTTCTCCTGTTTAGAAAGACTTAGAAAGTTGATAATTGTGGGCAATGTTAGAAATGTCATGAGAAACAAGAATTATGTAAAAGAATTGATGGAAGTCATTGTTTCCAAGAGAAAGGGAGATCGGAGTGTAAAAAAGCGTTGTTTTTGGACGCCAATGAAGAAATGACTATGTTTTGCGATTTCTCCTGTTTAGAAAGACTTAGAAAGTTGATAATTGTGGGCAATGTTAGAAATGTCATGAGAAACAAGAATTATGTAAAAGAATTGATGTAAGTCATTGTTTCCAAGAGAAAGGGAGATCGGAGTGTAAAAAAGCGTTGTTTTTGGACGCCAATGAAGAAATGACTATGTTTTGCGATTTCTCCTGTTTAGAAAGACTTAGAAAGTTGATAATTGTGGGCAATGTTAGAAATGTCATGAGAAACAAGAATTATGTAAAAGAATTGATGTAAGTCATTGTTTCCAAGAGAAAGGGAGATCGGAGTGTAAAAAAGCGTTGTTTTTGGACGCCAATGAAGAAATGACTATGTTTTGCGATTTCTCCTGTTTAGAAAGACTTAGAAAGTTGATAATTGTGGGCAATGTTAGAAATGTCATGAGAAACAAGAATTATGTAAAAGAATTGATGTTGAGATGTATAAGAGATGTAGGTCAGGAGGCCAGCAATACCTACAGCCACACCACCCTGAACAAGCCCAATCTTGTCTGATCTTGGAAGCTAAGCAGGCCCGGGCCTGGTTAGTACTTGAATGGGAGACCACCTGGGAATACCAGGTGCTGTAGGTTTTTTTTTTTTTCGTTTTTTTTTCTCTTTTGTTCCTGCTTCCTTTAATGCTGGTGTTGAGATGTATAAGAGATGTAGGTCAGTAGGCAAGCAATACCTACAGTAAACCGTCCTGAACATGTCCAATCTCATCTGATCTTGAAAGCTAAGCAGGGCCGGGCCTGGTCAGTACTTCAATTGGAGACCACCTAGGAATACCAGGTGCTGTAGGTATGTTTTTATTTTCATTTTTTTTTCTCTCTTGTTCCTGCTTTCTTCAATGCCAATGTTGAGATGTATAAGCGATGTAGGTCAAGAGGCCAGCAATACCTACAGCCACACGACCCTGAACAAGCCCAATCTTGTCTGATCTTGGAAACTAAACAGGACCAGGCCTGGTTAGTACTTGGATGGGAGACCACCTGGCAATACCAGATGCTGTAGGATTTTTTTTCTCTCTTGTTCCTGCTTCCTTCATTGCTGGTGTTGAGATGTATAAGAGATGTAGGTCAGGAGGCAAGCAATACCTACAGCCACACCACCCTGAACAAGCCCAATCTTGTCTGATCTTGGAAGCAAAGCAGGGCCGGGCCTGGTTAGTACTTGAATGGGAGACCACCTGGGAATACCAGGTGCTGTAGGTTTTTTTTTTTGGTTTTTTTTTCTCTCTTGTTCCTGCTTCCTTCAATGTTGGTGTTGAGATGTATAAGAGATGTAGGGCAGTAGGCGAGCAATACCTACAGTAAACCGTCCTGAACATGTCCAATCTCATCTGATCTTGAAAGCTAAGCAGGGCCGGGCCTGGTCAGTACTTCAATTGGAGACCACCTAGGAATACCAGGTGCTGTAGGTTTGTTTTTATTTTCATTTTTTTTTCTCTCTTGTTCCTGCTTTCTTCAATGCCAATGTTGAGATGTATAAGCGATGTAGGTCAGGAGGCCAGCAATACCTACAGCCACACCACCCTGAACAAGCCCAATCTTGTCTGATCTTGGAAGCTAAACAGGACAAGGCCTGGTTAGTACTTGGATGGGAGACCACCTGGCAATACCAGATGCTGTAGGATTTTTTTTCTCTCTTGTTCCTGCTTCCTTCATTGCTGGTGTTGAGATGTATAAGAGATGTAGCTCAGTAGGCAAGCAATACCTACAGTCAAACAACCTGAACATGCCCAATCTCGTCTGATCTTGGAAGCAAAGCAGGGCCGGGCCTGGTTAGTACTTGAATGGGAGACCACCTGGGAATACCAGGTTCTGTAGGTTTTGTTTTTTTTTTTCTCTCTTGTTCCTGCTTCCTTCAATGTTGGTGTTGAGATGTATAAGAGATGTAGGGCAGTAGGTGAGCATTACCTACAGCCACACCGCCCTGAACAAGCCTGATTTTGGAAGCTAAGCAGGCCCGGGCCTGGTTTCTATTTGGATGGGAAACCACCTGGGAATACCAGGTGCTGTAGGTTTTTTTTTTTTCGGTATTTTTTCTCTCTTGTTCCTGCTTCCTTCAATGCCGGTGTTGAGATGTATAAGAGATGTAGGTCAGTAGGAAAGCAGTACCTACAGCCACACCACCCTGAATAAGCCCAATCTCGTCTGATCTTGGAAGCTAAGCAGAGCCAGGCCTGGTTA
>JAVHZZ010000197.1:10000-17500 GCA_036250195.1 Mixophyes australis | reverse complement strand
TTTGTTCCTGCTTCCTTTAATGCTGGTGTTGAGATGTATAAGAGATGTAGGTCAGTAGGCAAGCAATACCTACAGTAAACCGTCCTGAACATGTCCAATCTCATCTGATCTTGAAAGCTAAGCAGGGCCGGGCCTGGTCAGTACTTCAATTGGAGACCACCTAGGAATACCAGGTGCTGTAGGTTTGTTTTTATTTTCATTTTTTTTTCTCTCTTGTTCCTGCTTTCTTCAATGCCAATGTTGAGATGTATAAGCGATGTAGGTCAGGAGGCCAGCAATACCTACAGCCACACCACCCTGAACAAGCCCAATCTTGTCTGATCTTGGAAGCTAAACAGGACAAGGCCTGGTTAGTACTTGGATGGGAGACCACCTGGCAATACCAGATGCTGTAGGATTTTTTTTCTCTCTTGTTCCTGCTTCCTTCATTGCTGGTGTTGAGATGTATAAGAGATGTAGCTCAGTAGGCAAGCAATACCTACAGTCAACCAACCTGAACATGCCCAATCTCGTCTGATCTTGGAAGCAAAGCAGGGCCGGGCCTGGTTAGTACTTGAATGGGAGACCACCTGGGAATACCAGGTTCTGTAGGTTTTTTTTTTTGGGTTTTTTTTCTCTCTTGTTCCTGCTTCCTTCAATGTTGGTGTTGAGATGTATAAGAGATGTAGGGCAGTAGGTGAGCATTACCTACAGCCACACCGCCCTGAACAAGCCTGATTTTGGAAGCTAAGCAGGCCCGGGCCTGGTTTCTATTTGGATGGGAAACCACCTGGGAATACCAGGTGCTGTAGTTTTTTTTTTTTTCGGTATTTTTTCTCTCTTGTTCCTGCTTCCTTCAATGCCGGTGTTGAGATGTATAAGAGATGTAGGTCAGTAGGAAAGCAGTACCTACAGCCACACCACCCTGAATAAGCCCAATCTCGTCTGATCTTGGAAGCTAAGCAGAGCCAGGCCTGGTTAGTACTTGGATGGGAGACCACCTGGGAATATCAGGTGCTGTAGATGATTTTTTCTTTCGTTTTTTTTTCTCTCTTGTTCCTGCTTCCTTCAATGCTGGTGTTGAGATGTATAAGAGATGTAGGTCAGTAGGCAAGCAATACCTACAGCCACACCACCCTGAACAAGCTTTATCTCATCTGATCTTGGAAGCTAAGCAGGGCCGGGCCTGGTTAGTACTTGAATGGAAGACCACCTGGGAAAACCAGGTGCTGTAGGTTATTTTTTTCATTTTTTTTTCTCTCTTATTCCTGCTACCTTCAATGTTGGTGTTGAGATGTATAAAAGATGTAGGTCAGTAGGCAAGCAATACCTACAGCCACACCACCCTGAACAAGCCCAATCTTATCTGATCTTAGAAGCTAAGCAGGGCCAGGCCTGGTTAGTGCATGGATGGGAGAACACCTGGGAATACCAGGTGCTGTAAGTTTTTTTCTTTCGTTTTTTTTTCTCTCTTGTTCCTGCTTCCTTCATTGCTGGTGTTGAGATGTATAAGAGATGTAGGTCAGTAGGCAAGCAATACCTACAGTCAACCACCCTGAACATGCCCAATCTCGTCTGATCTTGGAAGCAAAGCAGGGCCGGGCCTGGTTAGTACTTGAATGGGAGACCACCTGGGAATACCAGGTTCTGTAGGTTTTTTTTTTTGGTTTTTTTTTCTCTCTTGTTCCTGCTTCCTTCAATGTTGGTGTTGAGATGTATAAGAGATGTAGGTTAGTAGGCAAGCAATACCTACAGCCACACCGCCTTGAACAAGCCTGTTCTTGGAAGCTAAGCAGGCCTGGGCCTGGTTAGTACTTGGATGGGAAACCACCTGGGAATACCAGGTGCTATATTTTTTATTTTTTTTTCGTTTTTTTTTTCTCTCTTGTTCCTGCATCCTTCAATGCTGGTGTTGAGATGTATAAGAGATGTAGGTCAGTAGGCAAGCAATACCTACAGCCACACGACCCTGAACAAGCCCAATCTCGTCTGATCTGGGAAGCTAAGCAGGGTCGGGCCTGGTTAGTACTTGCATGGAAGACCACCTGAGAATACCAGGTGCTGTAGGTTTTTTTTTTTCTGTATTTTTTCTCTCTTGTCCTGCTTCCTTCAATGCTGGTGTTAAGATGTATAAGAGATGTAGGTCAGTGGGCAAGCAATACCTACAGCCACACGACCCTGAACAAGCCCAATCTCGTCTGATCTGGGAAGCTAAGCAGGGTCGGGCCTGGTTAGTACTTGGATGGGAGACCACCTGGGAATACCAGGTGCTGTAGGATTTTTTTTTCATTTTTTTTTCTCTCTTGTTCCTGCTTCCTTCAATGCTGGTGTTGAGATGTATAAGAGATGTAGGTCAGTAGGCAAGCAATACCTACAGTAAACCGTCCTGAACATGTCCAATCTCATCTGATCTTGAAAGCTAAGCAGGGCCGGGCCTGGTCAGTACTTCAATTGGAGACCACCTAGGAATACCAGGTGCTGTAGGTTTGTTTTTATTTTCATTTTTTTTTCTCTCTTGTTCCTGCTTTCTTCAATGCCAATGTTGAGATGTATAAGCGATGTAGGTCAAGAGGCCAGCAATACCTACAGCCACACCACCCTGAACAAGCCCAATCTTGTCTGATCTTGGAAGCTAAACAGGACCAGGCCTGGTTAGTACTTGGATGGGAGACCACCTGGGAATACCAGGTGCTGTAGGATTTTTTTTCTCTCTTGTTCCTGCTTCCTTCATTGCTGGTGTTGAGATGTATAAGAGATGTAGGTCAGGAGGCCAGCAATACCTACAGCCACACCACCCTGAACAAGCCCAATCTTGTCTGATCTTGGAAGCAAAGCAGGGCCGGGCCTGGTTAGTACTTGAATGGGAGACCACCTGGGAATACCAGGTTCTGTAGGTTTTTTTTGGGGGTTTTTTTTTCTCTCTTGTTCCTGCTTCCTTCAATGTTGGTGTTGAGATGTATAAGAGATGTAGGTTAGTAGGCAAGCAATACCTACAACCACACCGCCCTGAACAAGCCTGTTCTTGGAAGCTAAGCAGGCCTGGGCTTGGTTAGTATTTGGATGGGAAAGCACCTGGGAATACCAGGTGCTATATTTTTTTTTTTTTTTTTCGTTTTTTTTTTCTCTCTTGTTCCTGCTTCCTTCAATGCTGGTGTTGAGATGTATAAGAGATGTAGGTCAGTAGGCAAGCAATACCTACAGCCACACCACCCTGAACAAGCCCAATCTCGTCTGAATTTGGAAGCTAAGCAGGACTGGGCCTGGTTAGTACTTGCATGGAAGACCACCTGAGAATACCAGGTGCTGTAGTTTTTTTTTTTTCGGTATTTTTTCTCTCTTGTTCCTGCTTCCTTCAATGCTGGTGTTAAGATGTATAAGAGATGTAGGTCAGTGGGCAAGCAATACCTACAGCCACACGACCCTGAACAAGCCCAATCTCGTCTGATCTGGGAAGCAAAGCAGGGTCGGGCCTGGTTAGTACTTGGATGGGAGACGACCTGGGAATACCAGGTGCTGTACATTTTTTTTTCATTTTTTTTCTCTCTTGTTCCTGCTTCCTTTAATACTGGTGTTGAGATGTTTAAGAGATGTAGGTCAGTAGGCAAGCAATACCTACAGTAAACCGTCCTGAACATGTCCAATCTCATCTGATCTTGAAAGCTAAGCAGGGCCGGGCCTGGTCAGTACTTCAATTGGAGACCACCTAGCAATACCAGGTGCTGTAGGTTTGTTTTTATTTTCATTTTTTTTTCTCTCTTGTTCCTGCTTTCTTCAATGCCAATGTTGAGATGTATAAGCGATGTAGGTCAGGAGGCCAGCAATACCTACAGCCACACCACCCTGAACAAGCCCAATCTTGTCTGATCGTGGAAGCTAAACAGGACCAGGCCTGGTTAGTACTTGGATGGGAGACCACCTGGCAATACCAGGTGCTGTAGGATTTTTTTTCTCTCTTGTTCCTGCTTCCTTCATTGCTGGTGTTGAGATGTATAAGAGATGTAGGTCAGTAGGCAAGCAATACCTACAGCCACACCACCCTGAACAAGCCCGATCTCATCCGATCTTGGAAGCTTTGCAGGGCTGGGCCTGGTTAGTACTTGGATGGGAGACCACCTGGGAATACCAGGTGCTGTAGGTTTTTTTTTTTAGGTTTTTTTCTCTCTTGTTCCTTCTTCCTTCAATGCTGGTGTTGAGATGTATAAGAGATGTAGGTCAGTAGGCAAGCAATAACTACAGCACACCACCCTGAATAAGCCGAATCTTGTCTGATCTTGGAAGCTAAGCAGGGCTGGGAATGGTTAGTACTTGAATGGGAGACCACCTGGGAATACCAGGTGCTGTGGGTTCTTTTTTTTCTCTCTTGTTCCTGCTTCCATCAATGCTGGTGTTGAGATGTATAAGAGATGCAGGTCAGTAGATAAGCAATACCTACAGTATTCCACCCTGAACATGCCCATTCTCGTCTGATCTTGGAAACTAACCAGGGCCAGGCCTGGTTAGTACTTGGATGGGAGACCACCTGGGAATACCAGGTGCTGTACATGTTTTTTGTTTCTGTTTTTTTTAACTTTCTTGTTCCTGCTTCCTTCAGTGCTGGTGTTGAGATGTATAAGAGATGTAGGTCAGCAGGTAAGCAATACCTGCAGCCACACTGCCCTGAACAAGCCCAATCTTTTCTGATCTTGGAAGCTAAGCAGGCCCAGGCCTGGTTAGTACTTGGATGGGAGACCACCTGGGAATACCAGGTGCTGTAGGTTTTTTTTTTTTTTTTCTCTCTTGTTCCTGCTACCTTCAATGCTGGTGTTGAGATGTATAAGAGATGTAGGTCAATAGGCAAGCAATACTTACAGTCAACCACCCTGAGCATGCCCAATCTCGTCTGATCTTGGAAGCTAAGCAAAGCCGGGCCTGGTTAGTACTTGAAAGGGAGACCACCTGGGAATACCAGGTGCCGTAGGTTTTTTTTTCCATTTGTTTTCTCTCTTGTTCCTGCTTCCTTCAATGTTGGTGTTGAGATGTATAAGAGATGTAGGACAGTAGATAAGCAATACCTACAGCCACACCGCCCTGAACAAGCCTGATTTTGGAAGCTAAGCAGTGCCAGGCCTGGTTAGTACTTGGATATGGACCACCTGGAAATACCAGGTGCTGTAGGTTTTTTTTTTTCGGTTTTTTTTCTCTTCTGTTCCTGCGTGCTTCAATGCTGGTGTTGAGATGTATAAGAGATGTAGGTCAGTAGGCAAGCAATACCTACAGCCACACCACCCTGAACAAGCCTAATCTCGTCTGATCTGGGAAGCAGGGCCGGGCCTGGTTAGTACTTGGATGGGAGACCACCTGGGAATACCAGGTGCTGTAGAATTTTTTTTTCATTTATTTTCTCTCTTGTTCCTGATTCCTTTAATGCTGGTGTTGAGATGTATAAGAGATGTAGGTCAGTAATCAAGCAATACCTACAGCCACACCACCCTGAACAAGCCCAATCTCATCTGATCTTGAAAGCTAAGCAGTGCTGGGCCTGGTTAGTACTTGGATGCGAGACCACCTGGGAATACCAGGTGCCGTAGGTATTTTTTTTTGGTTTTTTTCTCTCTTGGTCCTGCTTCCTTCAATGCTGGTGTTGAGATGTATAAGAGATGTAGGTCAGTAGGCAAGCAATAACTACAGCACACCACCCTGAATAAGCCCAATCTTGTCTGATCTTGGAAGCTAAGCAGGGCTGGGAATGGTTAGTACTTGAATGGGAGACCACCTGGGAATACCAGGTGCTGTGGGTTTTTTTTTTTCTCTCTTGTTCCTGCTTCCATCAATGCTGGTGTTGAGATGTATAAGAGATGCAGGTCAGTAGACAAGCAATACCTACAATATTTCACCCTGAACATGCCCAATCTCGTCTGATCTTGGAAGCTAACCAGGGCCGGGCCTGGTTAGTACTTGGATGGGAGACCACCTGGGAATACCAGGTGCTGTACATGTTTTTGTTTTCCGTTTTTTTTAACTTTCTTGTTCCTGCTACCTTCAATGTTGGTGTTAAGATGTATAAGAGATGTAGGTCAGTAGGCAAGTAACACTTATAGTCAACCACCCTGAACATGCTCATTCTCGTATGATCTTGGAAGCTAAGCAGTGCCGGGCCTGGTTAGTACTTGAATGGGAGACCACCTGGGAATACCAGGTGCTGTAGTTTTTTTTTTTAGTTTTTTTTCTCTCTTGTTCCTGCTTCCTTCAATTTTGGTTGTTCAGATGTATAAGAGATGTAGAGCAGTAGGTAAACAATACCTACAGCCACACCGCCCTGAACAAGCCTGATTTTGGAAGCTAACCTGTGCCAGGCCTGGTTAGTACATGGATGGGGGACCACCTTGGAATACCAGGTGCTGTAGATTTATTTTTCGGTTTTTTTTCTCTCTTGTTCCTGCTTCCTTCAATGCTGGTGTTGCGATGTATAAGAGATGTAGGTCAGGAGGCAAGCAATACCTACAGTAAACCACAGTGACATGCCCAATCTCGTCTGATCTTGGAAGCTAACCAGGGCCTGGCCTTGTCAGTTCTTCAATGGGAGACCACCTAGGAATACCAGGTGCTGTAGTTTTTTTTTTCTCTCTTGTTCCTGCTTTCTTCAATGCCGGTGTTGAGATGTATAAGAGATGTAGGTCAGTAAGCAAGCAAGCAATACCTACAGCCACACCACCCTGAACATGCCCAAACTCATCTGATTTTGGAAGCTAAGCAGGGCCAGGCCTAGTAAGTACTTGGATGGGAGACCACCTGGGAATTCCAGGTGCTGTAGGTATTGCTTGCTTACTGACCTACATCTCTTATACATCTCAACACCGGCATTAAAGAAAGCAGGAACAAGAGAGAAAAAAAAAACTACAGCACCTGGTATTCCTAAGTGGTCTCCCATTGAAGAACTGACCAGGCCCGGCCCTGGTTAGCTTCCAAGATCAGACGAGATTGGGCATGTTCACGGTGGTTTACTGTAGGTATTGTTTACCTACTGCTCTACATCTCTTATACATCTCAACACCAACATTGAAGGAAGCAGGAATAAGAGAGAAAAAAAAAAAACTACAGCACCTGGTATTCCCAGGTGGTCTCCCATTCAAGTACTAACCAGGCCCGGCACTGCTTAGCTTCCAAGATCATACGAGAATGAGCATGTTCAGGGTGGTTGACTGTAAGTGTTACTTGCCTACTGACCTACATCTCTTATACATCTTAACACCAACATTGAAGGTAGCAGGAACAAGAAAGTTAAAAAAAACGGAAAACAAAAACATGTACAGCACCTGGTATTCCCAGGTGGTCTCCCATCCAAGTACTAACCAGGCCCAGCCCTGGTTAGCTTCCAAGATCAGACAAGATTGGGCATGTTCAGGGTGAAATATTGTAGGTATTGCTTGTCTACTGACCTGCATCTCTTATACATCTCAACACCAGCATTGATGGAAGCAGGAACAAGAGAGAAAAAAAAAAACCCACAGCACCTGGTATTCCCAGGTGGTCTCCCATTCAAGT
>JAVHZZ010000197.1:0-7500 GCA_036250195.1 Mixophyes australis | reverse complement strand
ACGAGAATGAGCATGTTCAGGGTGGTTGACTGTAAGTGTTACTTGCCTACTGACCTACACCTCTTATACATCTTAACACCAACATTGAAGGTAGCAGGAACAAGAAAGTTAAAAAAAAACGGAAAACAAAAACATGTACAGCACCTGGTATTCCCAGGTGGTCTCCCATCCAAGTACTAACCAGGCCCGGCCCTGGTTAGCTTCCAAGATCAGACGAGATTGGGCATGTTCAGGGTGAAATATTGTAGGTATTGCTTGTCTACTGACCTGCATCTCTTATACATCTCAACACCAGCATTGATGGAAGCAGGAACAAGAGAGAAAAAAAAAAAACCCACAGCACCTGGTATTCCCAGGTGGTCTCCCATTCAAGTACTAACCATTCCCAGCCCTGCTTAGCTTCCAAGATCAGACAAGATTGGGCTTATTCAGGGTGGTGTGCTGTAGTTATTGCTTGCCTACTGACCTACATCTCTTATACATCTCAACACCAGCATTAAAGGAAGCAGGACCAAGAGAGAAAAAAACCAAAAAAAAATACCTACAGCACCTGGTATTCCCAGGTGGTCTCGCATCCAAGTACTAACCAGGCCCAGCACTGCTTAGCTTTCAAGATCAGATGAGATTGGGCTTGTTCAGGGTGGTGTGGCTGTAGGTATTGCTTGATTACTGACCTACATCTCTTATACATCTCAACACCAGCATTAAAGGAAGCAGGAACAAGAGAGAAAAAAAATGAAAAAAAAATTCTACAGCACCTGGTATTCCCAGGTGGTCTCCCATCCAAGTACTAACCAGGCCCGGCCCTGCTTCGCTTCCCAGATCAGACGAGATTAGGCTTGTTCAGGGTGGTGTGGCTGTAGGTATTGCTTGCCTACTGACCTACATCTCTTATACATCTCAACACCAGCATTGAAGCACGCAGGAACAGAAGAGAAAAAAAACCGAAAAAAAAAAAACCTACAGCACCTGGTATTTCCAGGTGGTCCACATCCAAGTACTAACCAGGCCTGGCACTGCTTAGCTTCCAAAATCAGGCTTGTTCAGGGCGGTGTGGCTGTAGGTATTGCTTACCTACTGTCCTACATCTCTTATACATCTCAACACCAACATTGAAGGAAGCAGGAACAAGAGAGAAAAAAAATGGAAAAAAAAACCTACGGCACCTGGTATTCCCAGGTGGTCTCCCATTCAAGTACTAACCAGGCCTGGCTCTGCTTAGCTTCCAAGATCAGAAAAGATTGGGCTTGTTCAGGGCGGTGTGGCTGCAGGTATTGCTTACCTGCTGACCTACATCTCTTATACATCTCAACACCAGCACTGAAGGAAGCAGGAACAAGAAAGTTAAAAAAAACAGAAACAAAAAACATGTACAGCACCTGGTATTCCCAGGTGGTCTCCCATCCAAGTACTAACCAGGCCTGGCCCTGGTTAGTTTCCAAGATCAGACGAGAATGGGCATGTTCAGGGTGGAATACTGTAGGTATTGCTTATCTACTGACCTGCATCTCTTATACATCTCAAGACCAGCATTGATGGAAGCAGGAACAAGAGAGAAAAAAAAGAACCCACAGCACCTGGTATTCCCAGGTGGTCTCCCATTCAAGTACTAACCATTCCCAGCCCTGCTTAGCTTCCAAGATCAGACAAGATTCGGCTTATTCAGGGTGGTGTGCTGTAGTTATTGCTTGCCTACTGACCTACATCTCTTATACATCTCAACACCAGCATTGAAGGAAGAAGGAACAAGAGAGAAAAAAACCTAAAAAAAAAAACCTACAGCACCTGGAATTCCCAGGTGGTCTCCCATCCAAGTACTAACCAGGCCCAGCCCTGCAAAGCTTCCAAGATCGGGCTTGTTCAGGGTGGTGTGGCTGTAGGTATTGCTTGCCTACTGACCTACATCTCTTATACATCTCAACACCAGCAATGAAGGAAGCAGGAACAAGAGAGAAAAAAAATCCTACAGCACCTGGTATTGCCAGGTGGTCTCCCATCCAAGTACTAACCAGGCCTGGTCCTGTTTAGCTTCCAAGATCAGACAAGATTGGGCTTGTTCAGGGTGGTGTGGCTGTAGGTATTGCTGGCCTCCTGACCTACATCGCTTATACATCTCAACATTGGCATTGAAGAAAGCAGGAACAAGAGAGAAAAAAAAAATGAAAATAAAAACAAACCTACAGCACCTGGTATTGCTAGGTGGTCTCCAATTGAAGTACTGACCAGGCCCGGCCCTGCTTAGCTTTCAAGATCAGATGAGATCTTGGACGCCAATAAAGAAATGACTATGTTTTGCGATTTCTCCTGCTCAGAAAGACTTAGAAAGTTGATAATTGTGGGCAATCCCAGATCAGACGAGATTGGGCTTGTTCAATCTCGTCTGATCTGGGAAGCTAAGCAGGGTCGGGCCTGGGTAGTACTTGGATGGGAGACCACCTGGGAATACCAGGTGCTGTAGGATTTTTTTTTCATTTTTTTTTCTCTCTTGTTCCTGCTTCCTTCAATGCTGGTGTTGAGATGTATAAGAGATGTAGGTCAGTAGGCAAGCAATACCTACAGCCACACCACCCTGAACAAGCCCAATCTTGTCTGATCTTGGAAGCTAAACAGGACAAAGCCTGGTTAGTACTTGGATGGGAGACCACCTGGGAATACCAGGTGCTGTAGGATTTTTTTTCTCTCTTGTTCCTGCTTCCTTCATTGCTGGTGTTGAGATGTATAAGAGATGTAGGTCAGGAGGCCAGCAATACCTACAGCCACACCACCCTGAACAAGCCCAATCTTGTCTGATCTTGGAAGCTAAGCAGGCCCGGGCCTGGTTAGTACTTGAATGGAAGACCACCTGGGAATACCAGGTGCTGTAGGTTTTTTTTTTTTTCGTTTTTTTTTTTTCTCTTTTGTTCCTGCTTCCTTTAATGCTGGTGTTGAGATGTATAAGAGATGTAGGTCAGTAGGCAAGCAATACCTACAGTAAACCGTCCTGAACATGTCCAATCTCATCTGATCTTGAAAGCTAAGCAGGGCCGGGCCTGGTCAGTACTTCAATTGGAGACCACCTAGGAATACCAGGTGCTGTAGGTTTGTTTTTATTTTCATTTTTTTTTCTCTCTTGTTCCTGCTTTCTTCAATGCCAATGTTGAGATGTATAAGCGATGTAGGTCAAGAGGCCAGCAATACCTACAGCCACACCACCCTGAACAAGCCCAATCTTGTCTGATCTTGGAAGCTGAACAGGACAAGGCCTGGTTAGTACTTGGATGGGAGACCACCTGGCAATACCAGATGCTGTAGGATTTTTTTTTCTCTCTTGATCCTGCTTCCTTCATTGCTGGTGTTGAGATGTATAAGAGATGTAGCTCAGTAGACAAACAATACCTACAGTCAACCAACCTGAACATGCCCAATCTCGTCTGATCTTGGAAGCAAAGCAGGGCCGGGCCTGGTTAGTACTTGAATGGGAGACCACCTGGGAATACCAGGTTCTGTAGGGTTTTTTTTTTTGGTTTTTTTTTTCTCTCTTGTTCCTGCTTCCTTCAATGTTGGTGTTGAGATGTATAAGAGATGTAGGTTAGTAGGCAAGCAATACCTACAGCCACACCGCCCTGAACAAGCCTGTTCTTGGAAGCTAAGCAGGCCTGGGCTTGGTTAGTATTTGGATGGGAAACCACCTGGGAATACCAGGTGCTATATTTTTTTTTTTCTTTTCGTTTTTTTTCTCTCTTGTTCCTGCTTCCTTCAATGCTGGTGTTGAGATGTATAAGAGATGTAGGTCAGTAGGCAAGCAATACTTACAGTCAACCACACTGAACATGCCCAATCTCGTCTGATCTTGGAAGCAAAGCAGGGCCGGGCCTGGTTAGTACTTGAATGGGAGACCACCTGGGAATACCAGGTTCTGTAGGTTTTTTGTTTGGTTTTTTGTTTTTCTCTCTTGTTCCTGCTTCCTTCAATGTTGGTGTTGAGATGTATAAGAGATGTAGGTTAGTAGGCAAGCAATACCTACAGCCACACCGCCCTGAACAAGCCTGTTCTTGGAAGCTAAGCAGGCCTGGGCTTGGTTAGTATTTGGATGGGAAACCACCTGGGAATACCAGGTGCTATATTTTTTTTTTTCTTTTTCGTTTTTTTTTCTCTCTTGTTCCTGCTTCCTTCAATGCTGGTGTTGAGATGTATAAGAGATGTAGGTCAGTAGGCAAGCAATACCTACAGCCACACCACCCTGAACAAGCCCAATCTCGTCTGAATTTGGAAGCTAAGCAGGGCTGGGCCTGGTTAGTACTTGCATGGAAGACCACCTGAGATACCAGGTGCTGTAGTTTTTTTTTTTTCGGTATTTTTTCTCTCTTGTTCCTGCTTCCTTCAATGCTGGTGTTAAGATGTATAAGAGATGTAGGTCAGTGGGCAAGCAATACCTACAGCCACACGACCCTGAACAAGCCCAATCTCGTCTGATCTGGGAAGCGAAGCAGGGTCGGGCCTGGTTAGTACTTGGATGGGAGACGACCTGGGAATACCAGGTGCTGTACATTTTTTTTTCATTTTTTTTCTCTCTTGTTCCTGCTTCCTTTAATACTGGTGTTGAGATGTTTAAGAGATGTAGGTCAGTAGGCAAGCAATACCTACAGTAAACCGTCCTGAACATGTCCAATCTCATCTGATCTTGAAAGCTAAGCAGGGCCGGGCCTGGTCAGTACTTCAATTGGAGACCACCTAGCAATACCAGGTGCTGTAGGTTTGTTTTTATTTTCATTTTTTTTTCTCTCTTGTTCCTGCTTTCTTCAATGCCAATGTTGAGATGTATAAGCGATGTAGGTCAGGAGGCCAGCAATACCTACAGCCACACCACCCTGAACAAGCCCAATCTTGTCTGATCTTGGAAGCTAAACAGGACCAGGCCTGGTTAGTACTTGGATGGGAGACCACCTGGCAATACCAGGTGCTGTAGGATTTTTTTTCTCTCTTGTTCCTGCTTCCTTCATTGCTGGTGTTGAGATGTATAAGAGATGTAGGTCAGTAGGCAAGCAATACCTACAGCCACACCACCCTGAACAAGCCCGATCTCATCCGATCTTGGAAGCTTTGCAGGGCTGGGCCTGGTTAGTACTTGGATGGGAGACCACCTGGGAATACCAGGTGCTGTAGGTTTTTTTTTTTAGGTTTTTTTCTCTCTTGTTCCTTCTTCCTTCAATGCTGGTGTTGAGATGTATAAGAGATGTAGGTCAGTAGGCAAGCAATAACTACAGCACACCACCCTGAATAAGCCGAATCTTGTCTGATCTTGGAAGCTAAGCAGGGCTGGGAATGGTTAGTACTTGAATGGGAGACCACCTGGGAATACCAGGTGCTGTGGGTTCTTTTTTTTTTCTCTCTTGTTCCTGCTTCCATCAATGCTGGTCTTGAGATGTATAAGAGATGCAGGTCAGTAGATAAGCAATACCTACAGTATTCCACCCTGAACATGCCCATTCTCGTCTGATCTTGGAAACTAACCAGGGCCAGGCCTGGTTAGTACTTGGATGGGAGACCACCTGGGAATACCAGGTGCTGTACATGTTTTTTGTTTCTGTTTTTTTTAACTTTCTTGTTCCTGCTTCCTTCAGTGCTGGTGTTGAGATGTATAAGAGATGTAGGTCAGCAGGTAAGCAATACCTGCAGCCACACCGCCCTGAACAAGCCCAATCTTTTCTGATCTTGGAAGCTAAGCAGGCCCAGGCCTGGTTAGTACTTGGATGGGAGACCACCTGGGAATACCAGGTGCTGTAGGTTTTTTTATTTATTTATTTTTTTTTTTTTTCTCTTGTTCCTGCTACCTTCAATGCTGGTGTTGAGATGTATAAGAGATGTAGGTCAATAGGCAAGCAATACTTACAGTCAACCACCCTGAACATGCCCAATCTCGTCTGATCTTGGAAGCTAAGCAGAGCCAGGCCTGGTTAGTACTTGAATGGGAGACCACCTGGGAATACCAGGTGCCATAGGTTTTTTTTTCCATTTTTTTTCTCTCTTGTTCCTGCTTCCTTCAATGTTGGTGTTGAGATGTATAAGAGATGTAGGACAGTAGGTAAGCAATACCTACAGACACACCGCCCTGAACAATCCTGATTTTGGAAGCTAAGCAGTGCCAGGCCTGGTTAGTACTTGGATGTGGACCACCTGGAAATACCAGGTGCTGTAGGTTTTTTTTTTTTCGGTTTTTTTTCTCTTCTGTTCCTGCGTGCTTCAATGCTGGTGTTGAGATGTATAAGAGATGTAGGTCAGTAGGCAAGCAATACCTACAGCCACACCACCCTGAACAAGCCTAATCTCGTCTGATCTGGGAAGCGAAGCAGGGCCGGGCCTGATTAGTACTTGGATGGGAGACCACCTGGGAATACCAGGTGCTGTAGAATTTTTTTTTCATTTTTTTTCTCTCTTGTTCCTGCTTCCTTTAATGCTGGTGTTGAGATGTATAAGAGATGTAGGTCAGTAATCAAGCAATACCTACAGCCACACCACCCTGAACAAGCCCAATCTCATCTGATCTTGAAAGCTAAGCAGTGCTGGGCCTGGTTAGTACTTGGATGCGAGACCACCTGGGAATACCAGGTGCTGTAGGTATTTTTTTTTGGTTTTTTTCTCTCTTGGTCCTGCTTCCTTCAATGCTGGTGTTGAGATGTATAAGAGATGTAGGTCAGTAGGCAAGCAATAACTACAGCACACCACCCTGAATAAGCCCAATCTTGTCTGATCTTGGAAGCTAAGCAGGGCTGGGAATGGTTAGTACTTGAATGGGAGACCACCTGGGAATACCAGGTGCTGTGGGTTTTTTTTTTTCTCTCTTGTTCCTGCTTCCATCAATGCTGGTGTTGAGATGTATAAGAGATGCAGGTCAGTAGACAAGCAATACCTACAATATTTCACCCTGAACATGCCCAATCTCGTCTAATCTTGGAAGCTAACCAGGGCCGGGCCTGGTTAGTACTTGGATGGGAGACCACCTGGGAATACCAGGTGCTGTACATGTTTTTGTTTTCCGTTTTTTTTAACTTTCTTGTTCCTGCTACCTTCAATGTTGGTGTTAAGATGTATAAGAGGTGTAGGTCAGTAGGCAAGTAACACTTACAGTCAACCACCCTGAACATGCTCATTCTCGTATGATCTTGGAAGCTAAGCAGGGCCGGGCCTGGTTAGTACTTGAATGGGAGACCACCTGGGAATACCAGGTGCTGTAGTTTTTTTTTTTAGTTTTTTTTCTCTCTTGTTCCTGCTTCCTTCAATTTTGGTTGTTCAGATGTATAAGAGATGTAGAGCAGTAGGTAAACAATACCTACAGCCACACCGCCCTGAACAAGCCTGATTTTGGAAGCTAACCTGTGCCAGGCCTGGTTAGTACATGGATGGGGGACCACCTTGGAATACCAGGTGCTGTAGATTTATTTTTCGGTTTTTTTTCTCTCTTGTTCCTGCTTCCTTCAATGCTGGTGTTGCGATGTATAAGAGATGTAGGTCAGGAGGCAAGCA
>JAVHZZ010000196.1:150000-152500 GCA_036250195.1 Mixophyes australis | reverse complement strand
AGAGATGTGTAGCTGTAGGTTTTGGTTTCCTATTGACCTACATCTCTTATTATCTCAAAACCAGCATTGAAGGAAGCCGGAACAAGAGAGAAAAAAAAAAGGCCTACAGCACCTGGTATTCCCAGGTGGTCTCCCATCCAAGTACTAAACAGGCCCGTCCCTGCTTAGCTTCCAAGATCAGATGAGATTGGGCTTGTTCAGGGTGGTGTGGCTGTAGGTATTGTTTTCCTATTGACCTACATCTCTTATACATCTAGAAACCAGCATTGAAGGAAGCCGGAACAAGAGACAAGAAAAAAAGGCCTACAGCCCCTGGTATTCCCAGGTGGTCTCCCATCCAAGTACTAACCAGGCCCGTCCCTGCTTAGCTTCCAAGATCAGACGAGATTGGGCTTGTTCAGGGTGGTGTGGCTGTAGGTATTGTTTTCCTATTGACCTACATCTCTTATACATCTAGAAAACAGCATTGAAGGAAGCCGGAACAAGAGAGAAGAAAAAAAGGCCTACAGCATCTGGTATGCCCAGGTGGTCTCCCATTCAAGTACTAACTAGGCCCGGTGCTGCTTATCTTTCAAGATCAGACGAGATTGTGCTTGTTCAAGGTGGAGTGGTTGTAGGTATTGGTTTCCTATTGACCTACATCTCTTATACATCTCAAAATAAGCATTGAAGGAAGCCGGAATAAGAGAGGGAAAAAAAAGGCCTACAGCACCTGGTATTCCCAGGTGGTCTCCCATTCAAGTACTAACTAGGCCCGGCGCTGCTTATATTTCAAGATCAGACGAGATTTTGCTTGTTCAAGGTGGAGTGGTTG
Organism: Mixophyes australis; assembly: GCA_036250195.1. Taxonomy (NCBI): domain Eukaryota; kingdom Metazoa; phylum Chordata; class Amphibia; order Anura; family Limnodynastidae; genus Mixophyes; species Mixophyes australis. The sequence continues at coordinate 151,686 of JAVHZZ010000196.1, read as the reverse complement.
TAGGTATTGGTTTCCTATTGACCTACATCACTTATACATCTCAAAACCAGCATTGAAGGAAGCCGGAACAAGAGAGATAAAAAAAAAGGCCTACAGCAGCTGGTATTGCCAGGTGGTCTCCCATCCAATTACTAACCAGGCCCGGCCCTGCTTAGCTTCCAAAATCAGACGAGATTGGGATTGTTCAGGGTGGTAAGGCTGTAGGTATTGGTTTCCTATTGACCTACATCTCTTATACATCTCAAAACCAGCATTGAAGGAAGCCAGAACAAGAGAGAAAAAAAAAAGGCCTACAGCACCTGGTATTCCCAGGTGGTCTCCCATCAAAGTACTAACCAGGTCCGGCCCTGCTTAGCTTCCAAGATCAAACGAGATTGGGATTGCTCAGAGATGTGTAGCTGTAGGTAATGGTTTTATATTGACCTACATCTCTTATAATCTCAAAACCAGCATTGAAGGAAGCCGGAACAAGAGAGAAAAAAATAGGCCTACAGCACCTGGTATTCCCAGGTGGTCTCCCATCCAATTACTAACCAGGCCCGGCCCTGCTTAGCTTCGAAGATCAGATGAGATTGGGCTTGTTCAGGGTGGTGTGGCTGTAGTTATTGTTTTCCTTTTCACCTACATCTCTTATACATCTAGAAACCAGCATTGAAGGAAGCCGGAACAAGAGAGAAGAAAAAAAGGCCTACAGCACCTCGTATTCACAGGTGGTCTCCCATCCAAGTACTAACCAGGCACGGCTCTGCTTAGCTTCCAAGATCAGATGAGATTGGGCTTGTCCAGGGTGGTGTGGCTGTAGGTATTGGTTTCCTAATGACCTACATCACTTATACATTTTAAAACCAGCATTGAAGGAAGCCAGAACAAGAGAGAAAAAAAAAGTACTAACCAGGCCCGGACCTGCTTAGCTTTCAAGATCAGACGAGATTGGGCTTGTTCAGGGTGGTGTGGCTGTAGGTATTGGTTTCCTATTGACTTACATCTCTTATACATCTAAAAACCAGCAATGAAGGAAGCCGGAACAAGAGAGAAAAAAAAAAAGCCCACAGCACCTGGTATTCCCAGGTGGTCTCCCATCCAAGTACTAACCAGGCCCATCCCTGCTTAGCTTCCAAGATCAGATGAGATTGGGCTTGTTCAGGGTGGTGTGGTTGTAGGTATTGGTTTCATATTGACCTACATCTCTTATACATCTCAAAACAAGCATTGAAGGAGGCCGGAACAAGAGAGAAAAAAAAAGCCTACAGCACCTGGTATTTCCAGGTGGTCTCCCATCCAAGTACTAACCAGGCCTAGCCCTGCTTAGCTTCCAAGATCAGACGAGATTGGGCTTGTTCAGGGTGGTGCGGCTGTAGGTATTGTTTTCCTATTGACCTACATCTCTTATACATCTAAAAACAAGCATTGAAGGAAGCCGGAACAAGAGAGAAAAAAAAAAAGGCCTACAGCACCTGGTATTCCCAGGTGGTCTCCCATCCAAGTACTAACCAGGCCCAGCCCTGCTTAGCTTCCAAGATCAGACGAGATTGGGCTTGTCCAGGGTGGTGTGGCTGTAGGTATTGGTTTCCTAATGACCTACATCACTTATACATTTTAAAACCAGCATTGAAGGAAGCCAGAACAAGAGAGAAAAAAAAAAGTACTAACCAGGCCTGGACCTGCTTAGCTTTCAAGATCAGACGA
>JAVHZZ010000196.1:142500-147500 GCA_036250195.1 Mixophyes australis | reverse complement strand
ACCAGGCCCGTCCCTGCTTAGCTTCCAAGATCAGACAAGATTGGGCTTGTTCAGGGTGGTGTGGCTGTAGGTATTGTTTTCCTATTGACCTACATCTCTTATACATCTAGAAACCAGCATTGAAGGAAGCCAGAACAAGAGAGAAGAAAAAAAGGCCTACAGCACCTGGTATTCCCAGGTGGTCTCCCATCCAAGTACTAACCAGGCCCGTCCCTGCTTAGCTTCCAAGACCAGACGAGATTGGGCTTGTTCAGGGTGGTGTGGCTGTAGGTATTGTTTTCCTATTGACCTACATCTCTTATACATCTAGAAACCAGCATTGAAGGAAGCCGGAACAAGAGAGAAGAAAAAAAGGCCTACAGCACCTGGTATTCCCAGGTGGTCTCCCATCCAAGTACTAACCAGGCCCGGCTCTGCTTAGCTTCCAAGATCAGACGAGATTGGGCTTGTTCAGGGTGGTGTGGCTGTAGGTATTGGTTTCCTATTGACCTACATCTCTTATACATCTCAAAACCAGCATTGAAGGAGGCCAGAACAAGAGAGAAAAAAAAAAGCCTACAGCACCTGGTATTTCCAGGTTGTCTCCCATCCAAGTACTAACCAGGCCCAGCCCTGCTTAGCTTCCAAGATCAGGCTTGTTCAGGGTGGTGTGGCTGTAGGTATTGGTTTCCTATTGACCTACATCTCTTATACATCTCAAAACCAGCATTGAAGGAAGTCGGAACAAGAGAGAAAAAAAAAAGGGCCTACAGCACCTGGTATCCCCAGGTGGTCTCGCATCCAAGTACTAACCAGGCCTGGCCCTGCTTAGCTTCCAAGATCAAACGAGATTGGGCTTGTTTAGAGATGTGTAGCTGTAGGTTTTGGTTTCCTATTGACCTACATCTCTTATAATCTCAAAACCAACATTGAAGGAAGCCGGAACAAGAGAGAAAAAAAAAAGGCCTACAGCACCTGGTATTCCCAGGTGGTCTCCCATCCAAGTACTAACCAGGCCCGTCGCTGCTTAGCTTCCAAGATCAGACGAGATTGGTCTTTTTCAGGGTGGTGTGGCTGTAGGTATTGTTTTCTTATTGACCTACATCTCTTATAATCTCAAAACCAACATTGAAGGAAGCCGGAACAAGAGAGAAAAAAAAAATGCCTACAGCACCTGGTATTTCCAGGTGGTCTCCCATCCAAGTACTAACCAGGCCCAGCCCTGCTTAGCTTCTAAGATCAGACGAGATTGGGCTTGTTCATGGTGGTGTGGCTGTAGGTATTGTTTTCCTATTGACCTACATCTCTTATACATCTAAAAACAAGCATTGAATGAAGCCGGAACAAGAGAGAAATAAAAAAAAGGCCTACAGCACCTGGTATTCCCAGGTGGTCTCCCATCCAAGTACTAACCAGGCCCAGCCCTGCTTAGCTTCCAAGATCAGACGAGATTAGGCTTGTTTAGGGTGGTGTGGCTGTAGGTATTGGTTTCTTATTGACCTACATCTCTTATACATCTCAAAACCAGCATTGAAGGAGGCCGGAACAAGAGAGAAAAAAAAAAGCCTACAGCACCTGGTATTTCCAGGTGGTCTCCCATCCAAGTACTAACCAGGCCCAGCCCTGCTTAGCTTCCAAGATCAGACGAGATTGGGCTTGTTCAGGGTGGTGTGTCTGTAGGTATTGGTTTCCTATTGACCTACATCTCTTATACATCTCAAAACCAGCATTGAAGGAAGTCGGAACAAGAGAGAAAAAAAAAAGGGCCTACAGCACCTGGTATCCCCAGGTGGTCTCGCATCCAAGTACTAACCAGGCCTGGCTCTGCTTAGCTTCCAAGATCAGGCTTGTGTGGCTGTAGGTATTGGTTTCCTATTGACCTACATCTCTTATACATTTTAAAACCAGCATTGAAGGTGGCCGGAACAAGAGAGAAAATAAAAGCCTACAGCACCTGGTATTTCCAGGTGGTCTCCCATCCAAGTACTAACAAGGCCCAGCCCTGCTTAGCTCCCAAGATCAGACGAGATTGGGCTTGTTCAGGGTGGTGTGGTTGTAGTTATTGTTTTCCTATTGACCTACATCTCTTATACATCTAGAAACCAGCATTGAAGGAAGCCGGAACAAGAGAGAAGAAAAAAAGGCCTACAGCACCTGGTATTCCCAGGTGGTCTCCCATCCAAGTACTAACCAGGCCCAGCCCTGCTTAGCTTCCAAGATCAGACGAGATTGGGCTTGTTCAGGGTGGTGTGGCTGTAGGTATTGCTTTCCTATTGACCTACATCTCTTATACATCTCAAAACCAGCATTGAAGGAAGTCGGAACAAGAGAGAAAAAAAAAAAAGGGCCTACAGCACCTGGTATCCCCAGGTGGTCTCGCATCCAAGTACTAACCAGGCCTGGCTCTGCTTAGCTTCCAAGATCAGGCTTGTTCAGGGTGGTGTGGCTGTAGGTATTGGTTTCCTATTGACCTACATCTCTTATACATCTAAAAACCAGCATTGAAGGAAGCCGGAACAAGAGAGAAAAAAAAAAAGCCTACAGCACCTGGTATTTCCAGGTGGTCTCCCATCCAAGTACTAACCAGGCCCAGCCCTGCTTAGATTCCAAGATCAGACGAGATTGGGCTTGTTCAGGGTGGTGTGGCTGTTGGTATTGTTTTCCTATTGACCTACATCTCTTATACATCTAGAAACCAGCATTGAAGGAAGCCGGAACAAGAGAGAAGAAAAAAAGGCCTACAGCACCTGGTATTCCCAGGTGGTCTCGCATCCAAGTACTAACCAGGCCTGGCTCTGCTTAGCTTCCAAGATCAGGTTTGTTCAGGGTGGTGTGGCTGTAGGTATTGGTTTCCTATTGACCTACATCTCTTATACATCTAAAAACCAGCATTGAAGGAAGCCGGAACAAGAGAGAAATAAAAAAAAGGCCTACAGCACCTGGTATTCCCAGGTGGTCTCACATCCAAGTACTAACCAGGCCTGGCTCTGCTTAGCTTCCAAGATCAGGTTTGTTCAGGGTGGTGTGGCTGTAGGTATTGGTTTCCTATTGACCTACATCTCTTATACATCTAAAAACCAGCATTGAAGGAAGCCGGAACAAGAGAGAAATAAAAAAAAGCCTACAGCACCTGGTATTCCCAGGTGGTCTCCCATCCAAGTACTAACCAGACCTGGCCCTGCTTAGCTTCCAAGATCAAACGAGATTGGGCTTGTTTAGAGATGTGTAGCTGTAGGTTTTGGTTTCCTATTGACCTACATCTCTTATAATCTCAAAACCAGCATTGAAGGAAGCCGGAAGAAGAGAGAAAAAAAAAAGCCTACAGCACCTGGTATTCCCAGGTGGTCTCCCATCCAAGTACTAACCAGGCCCGTCCCTGCTTAGCTTCCAAGATCAGACGAGATTGGGCTTGTTTAGGGTGGTGTGGCTGTAGGTATTGGTTTCCTATTGACCTACATCTCTTATACATCTCAAAACCAGCATTGAAGGAGGCCGGAACAAGAGAGAAAAAAAAAGCCTACAGCACCTGGTATTTCCAGGTGGTCTCCCATCCAAGTACTAACCAGGCCCGGCTCTGCTTAGCTTCCAAGATCAGATGAGATTGGGCTTGTTCAGGGTGGTGTGGCTGTAGGTATTGGTTTCCTATTGACCTACATCTCTTATACATCTCAAAACCAGCATTGAAGGAGGCCGGAACAAGAGAGAAAAAAAAAAGCCTACAGCACCTGGTATTTCCAGGTGGTCTCCCATCCAAGTACTAACCAGGCCCAGCCCTGCTTAGCTTCCAAGATCAGGCTTGTTCAGGGTGGTGTGGCTGTAGGTATTGGTTTCTTATTGACCTACATCTCTTATACATCTCAAAACCAGCATTGAAGGTGGCCGGAACAAGAGAGAAAATAAAAGCCTACAGCACCTGGTATTTCCAGGTGGTCTCCCATCCAAGTACTAACCAGGCCCAGCCCTGCTTAGCTTCCAAGATCAGACGAGATTGGGCTTGTTCAGGGTGGTGTGGCTGTAGGTATTGTTTTCCTATTGACCTACATCTCTTATACATCTAGAAACCAGCATTGAAGGAAGCCGGAACAAGAGAGAAGAAAAAAAGGCCTACAGCACCTGGTTTTCCCAGGTGGTCTCCCATCCAAGTACTAACCAGGCCTGTCCCTGCTTAGCTTCCAAGATCAGACGAGATTTGGCTTGTTCAGGGTGGTGTGGCTGTAGGTATTGTTTTCCTATTGACCTACATCTCTTATACATCTAGAAACCAGCATTGAAGGAAGCCGGAACAAGAGAGAAGAAAAAAAGGCCTACAGCACCTGGTATTCCCAGGTGGTCTCCCATCCAAGCACTAACCAGGCCCGGCTCTGCTTAGCTTCCAAGATCAGACGAGATTGGGCTTGTTCAGGGTGGTGTGGCTGTAGGTATTGGTTTCCTATTGACCTACATCTCTTATACATCTCAAAACCAGCATTGAAGGAGGCCGGAACAAGAGAGAAAAAAAAAAGCCTACAGCACCTGGTATTTCCAGGTGGTCTCCCATCCAAGTACTAACCAGGCCCAGCCCTGCTTAGCTTCCAAGATCAGGCTTGTTCAGGGTGGTGTGGCTGTAGGTATTGGTTTCCTATTGACCTACATCTCTTATACATCTCAAAACCAGCATTGAAGGTGGCCGGAACAAGAGAGAAAATAAAAGCCTACAGCACCTGGTATTTCCAGGTGGTCTCCCATCCAAGTACTAACCAGGCCCAGCCCTGCTTAGCTTCCAAGATCAGACGAGATTGGGCTTGTTCAGGGTGGTGTGGCTGTAGGTATTGTTTTCCTATTGACCTACATCTCTTATACATCTAGAAACCAGCATTGAAGGAAGCCGGAACAAGAGAGAAGAAAAAAAGGCCTACAGCACCTGGTATTCCCAGGTGGTCTCCCATCCAAGTACTAACCAGGCCCGTCCCTGCTTAGCTTCCAAGATCAGACGAGATTTGGCTTGTTCAGGGTGGTGTGGCTGTAGGTATTGTTTTCCTATT
>JAVHZZ010000196.1:125000-130000 GCA_036250195.1 Mixophyes australis | reverse complement strand
CCAGGTGGTCTCCCATCCAAGTACTAACCAGGCCCGGCTCTGCTTAGCTTCCAAGATCAGACGAGATTGGGCTTGTTCAGGGTGGTGTGGCTGTAGGTATTGGTTTACTATTGACCTACATCTCTTATACATCTCAAAACCAGCATTGAAGGAGGCCGAAACAAGAGAGAAAAAAAAAAGCCTACAGCACCTGGTATTTCCAGGTGGTCTCCCATCCAAGTACTAACCAGGCCCAGCCCTGCTTAGCTTCCAAGATCAGACAAGATTGGGCTTGTTCAGGGTGGTGTGGCTGTAGGTATTGTTTTCCTATTGACCTACATCTCTTATACATCTAAAAACAAGCATTGAAGGAAGCCGGAACAAGAGAGAAAAAAAAAAAGGCCTACAGCACCTGGTATTCCCAGGGGGTCTCCCATCCAAGCACTAACCAGGCCCGGCCCTGCTTAGCTTCCAAGATCAGACGAGATTGGGCTTGTCCAGGGTGGTGTGGCTGTAGGTATTGGTTTCCTAATGACCTACATCACTTATACATTTTAAAACCAGCATTGAAGGAAGCCAGAACAAGAGAGAAAAAAAAAAGTACTAACCAGGCCCAGACCTGCTTAGCTTTCAAGATCAGACGAGATTGGGCTTGTTCAGGGTGGTGTGGCTGTAGGTATTGGTTTCCTATTGACCTACATCTCTTATACATATCAAAACCAGCATTGAAGGAGGCCGGAACAAGAGAGAAAAAAAAAAGCCTACAGCACCTGGTATTTCCAGGTGGTCTTCCATCCAAGTACTAACCAGGCTCAGCCCTGCTTAGCTTCCAAGATCAGACGAGATTGGGCTTGTTCAGGGTGGTGTGGCTGTATATTACGGTTTCCTATTGACCTACATCTCTTATACATCTCAAAACCAGCATTGAAGGAAGTCGGAACAAGAGAGAAAAAAAAAAGGGCCTACAGCACCTGGTATTCCCAGGTGGTCTCGCATCCAAGCACTAACCAACCCCGGCTCTGCTTAGCTTCCAAGATCTGGCTTGTTCAGGGTGGTGTGTCTGTATGTATTGGTTTCCTATTGACCTACATCTCTTATACATCTAAAAACCAGCATTGAAGGAAGCCGGAACAAGAGAGAAAAAAAAAAAGCCTACAGCACCTGGTATTCCCAGGTGGTCTCCCATCCAAGTACTAACCAGGCCTGGCCCTGCTTAGCTTCCAAGATCAGACGAGATTGGGCTTGTTTAGAGATGTGTAGCTGTAGGTTTTGTTTTCCTATTGACCTACATCTCTTATTATCTCAAAACCAGCATTGAAGGAAGCCGGAACAAGAGAGAAAAAAAAAAGGCCTAAAGCACCTTGTATTCCCAGGTGGTCTCCCATCCAAGTACTAACCAGGCCCGTCCCTGCTTAGCTTCCAAGATCAGACGAGATTGGGCTTGTTCAGGGTGGTGTGGCTGTAGGTAATGTTTTCCTATTGACCTACATCTCTTATACATCTAGAAACCAGCATTGAAGGAAGCCGGAAGAAGAGAGAAGAAAAAAAGGCCTACAGCACCTGGTATTCCCAGGTGGTCTCCCATCCAAGTACTAACCAGGCCCGTCCCTGTTTAGCTTCCAAGATCAGACGAGATTGGGCTTGTTCAGGGTGGTGTGGCTGTAGGTATTGTTTTCCTATTGACCTACATCTCTTATACATCTAGAAACCAGCATTGAAGGAAGCCGGAACAAGAGAGAAGAAAAAATGGCCTACAGCAGCTGGTATTCCCAGGTGGTCTCCCATCCAAGTACTAACCAGGCCTGGCTCTGCTTAGCTTCCAAGATCAGACGAGATTGGGCTTGTTCAGGGAGGTGTGGCTGTAGGTATTGGCTTCCTATTGACCTACATCTCTTATACATCTCAAAACCAGCATTGAAGGAGGCCGGAACAAGAGAGAAAAAAAAAAGCCTACAGCACCTGGTATTTCCAGGTGGTCTCCCATCCAAGTACTAACCAGGCCCAGCCCTGCTTAGCTTCCAAGATCAGACGAGATTGGGCTTGTTCAGGGTGGTGTGGCTGTAGGTATTGGTTTCCTATTGACCTACATCTCTTATACATCTCAAAACCAGCATTGAGGGAAGTCGGAACAAGAGAGAAAAAAAAAAGGGCCTACAGCACCTGGTATCCCCAGGTGGTCTCGCATCCAAGTACTAACCAGGCCCGGCTCTGCTTAGCTTCCAAGATCAGGCTTGTTCAGGGTGGTGTGGCTGTAGGTATTGGTTTCCTATTGACCTACATCTCTTATAATCTAAAAACCAGCATTGAAGGAAGCCGGAACAAGAGAGAAAAAAAAAAGGCCTACAGCACCTGGTATTCCCAGGTGGTCTTCCATTCAAGTACTAACCAGGCCCGTCCCTGCTTAGCTTCCAAGATCAGATGAGATTGGGCTTGTTCAGGGTGGTGTGGCTGTAGGTATTGATTTCCTATTGACCTACATCTCTTATACATCTAGAAAACAGCATTGAAGGAAGCCGGAACAAGAGAGAAGAAAAAAAGGCCTACAGCACCTGGTATTCCCAGGTGGTATCCCATCCAAGTACTAACCAGGCCCGGCTCTGCTTAGCTTCCAAGATCAGACAAGACTGGGCTTGTTCAGAGTGGTGTGGCTGTAGGTATTGGTTTCCTATTGACCTACATCTCTTATACATCTAAAAACCAGCATTGAAGGAAGCCGGAACAAGAGAGAAAAAAAAAAGGCCTACAGCACCTGGTATTCCCAGGTGGTCTCCCATCCAAGTACTAACCAGGCCCGGCCCTGCTTAGCTTCCAAGATCAGACGAGATTGGGCTTGTCCAGGGTGGTGTGGCTGTAGGTATTGGTTTCCTAATGACCTACATCACTTATACATTTTAAAACCAGCATTGAAGGAAGCCAGAAGAAGAGAGAAAAAAAAAAGTACTAACCAGGCCCGGACCTGCTTAGCTTTCAAGATCAGACGAGATTGGGCTTGTTCAGGGTGGTGTGGCTGTAGGTATTGGTTTTCTATTGACCTACATCTCTTATACATCTCAAAACCAGCATTGAAGGAGGCCAGAACAAGAGAGAAAAAAAAAAGGCCTACAGCACCTGGTATTCCCAGGTGGTCTCCCATCCAAGTACTAACCAGGCCTGGCCCTGCTTAGCTTCCAAGATCAGATGAGATTGGGCTTGTCCAGGGTGGTGTGGCTGTAGGTATTGTTTTTCTAATGACCTACATCACTTATACATTTTAAAACCAGCATTGAAGGAAGCCAGAACAGGAGAGAAAAAAAAAAGTACTAAGCAGGCCCGGACCTGCTTAGCTTTCAAGACCAGACGAGATTGGGCTTGTTCAGGGTTGTGTGGCTGTAGGTATTGTTTTCCTATTGACCTACATCTCTTATACATCTCAAAACCAGCATTGAAGGAGGTCGGAACAAGAGAGAAAAAAAAAAGGGCCTACAGCACCTGGTATTCCCAGGTGGTCTTGCATCCAAGTACTAACCAGGCCCGGCTCTGCTTAGCTTCCAAGATCAGACAAGATTGGGCTTGTTCAGGGTGGTGTGGCTGTAGGTATTGGTTTCCTATTGACCTACATCTCTTATACATCTAAAAACCAGCATTGAAGGAAGCCGGAACAAGAGATAAAAAAAAAAGGCCTACAGCACCTGGTATTCCCAGGTGGTCTCCCACCCAAGTTCTAACCAGGCCCGTCCCTGCTTAGCTTCCAAGATCAGATGAGATTGGGCTTGTTCAGGGTGGTGCGGCTGTAGGCATTGTTTTCATATTGACCTACATCTCTTATACATCTAAAAACCCGCATTGAAGGAAGCCGGAACAAGAGAGAAAAAAAAAAAGCCTGCAGCACCTGGTATTCCCAGCTGGTCTCCCATCCAAGTACTAACTAGGCCTGGCCCTGCTTAGCTTCCAAGATCAGATGAGATTGGGCTTGTTCAGGGTGGTGTGGCTGTAGGTATTAGTTTCCTAATGACCTACATCACTTATACATCTCAAAACCAGCATTGAAGGAAGCCAGAACAAGAGAGAAAAAAAAAAGTACTAACCAGGCCCGGACCTGCTTAGCTTTCAAGATCAGATGAGATTGGGCTTGTTCAGGGTGGTGTGGCTGCAGGTATTTGTGCCTTATTGACCTACATCTCTTATACATCTCAAAACCAGCATTGAAGGAAGTCGGAACAAGAGAGAAAAAAAAAAATGCCTACAGCACCTGGTATTCCCAGGTGGTCTCGCATCCAAGTACTAACCAGGCCCGGCTCTGCTTAGCTTCCAAGATCAGATGAGATTGGGCTTGTTCAGCGTGTTGTGGCTGTAGCGTTTGGTTTCCTAATGACCTACATCACTTATACATCTGAAAACCAGCATTGAAGGAAGCCGGATCAAAAGAGAAAAAAAAAAGGCCTACAGCACCTGGCATTCCCAGGTGGTCTCCCATCCATGTACTAACTAGGCCTGGCGCCGCTTATCTTTCAAGATCAGACGAGATTGTTCTTGTTCAAGGTGGAGTGGCTGTAGGTATTAGTTTCCTATTGACCTACATCTCTTATACATCTCAACACCAGCATTGAAGGAAGCCGGAACAAGAGAGAAAAAAAAAAGGCCTACAGCACCTGGTATTCCCAGGTGGTCTCCCATCCAAGTACTAACCAGGCCTGGCCCTGCTTAGCTTCCAAGATCAGATGAGATAAGGCTTGTTCAGGGTGGTGTGGCTGTAGGTATTGTTTTCATATTGACCTACATCTCTTATACATCTCAAAACCAGCATTGAAGGAGGCCGGAACAAGAGAGAAAAAAAAAAGCCTACAGCACCTGGTATTTCCAGGTGGTCTCCCATCCAAGTACTAACCAGGCCCAGCCCTGCTTAGCTTCCAAGATCAGACGAGATTGGGCTTGTTCAGGGTGGTGTGGCTGTAGGTATTGGTTTCCTATTGACCTACATCTCTTATACATCTCAAAACCAGCATTGAGGGAAGTCGGAACAAGAGAGAAAAAAAAAAGGGCCT
>JAVHZZ010000196.1:100000-110000 GCA_036250195.1 Mixophyes australis | reverse complement strand
CCAGGCTCGGCCCTGCTTAGCTTCCAAGATCAGACGAGATTGGGCTTGTTCAGGGTGGTGTGGCTGTAGGATTTGGTTTCCTATTGACCTACATCTCTTATACATCTCAAAACCAGCATTGAAGGAAGCCGGAACAAGAGAGAAAAAAAAAAGGCCTAAAGCACCTGGTATTCCCAGGTGGTCTCCCATCAAAGTACTAACCAGGTCCGGCCCTGCTTAGCTTCCAAGATCAAACGAGATTGGGATTGTTCAGAGATATGTAGCTGTAGGTATTGGTTTTATATTGACCTACATCTCTTATAATCTCAAAACCAGCATTGAAGGAAGCCGGAACAAGAGAGAAAAAAAAAGGCCTACAGCACCTGGTATTCCCAGGTGGTCTCCCATCCAAGTACTAACCAGGCCTGGCCCTGCTTAGCTTCAAAGATCAGATGAGATTGGGCTTGTTCAGGGTGGTGTGGCTGTAGGTATTGTTTTCCTATTGACCTACATCTCTTATACATCTAGAAACCAGCATTGAAGGAAGCCGGAACAAGAGAGAAGAAAAAAAGGCCTACAGCACCTGGTATTCCCAGGTTGTCTCCCATCCAAGTACTAACCAGGCCCGGCTCTGCTTAGCTTCAAAGATCAGATGAGATTGGGCTTGTTCAGGGTGGTGTGGCTGTAGGTATTGTTTTCCTATTGACCTACATCTCTTATACATCTAGAAACCAGCATTGAAGGAAGCCGGAACAAGAGAGAAAAAAAAAAGTACTAACCACGCCCGGACCTGCTTAGCTTTCAAGATCAGACGAGATTGGGCTTGTTCAGGGTGGTGTGGCTGTAGGTATTGGTTTCCTATTGACCTACATCTCTTATACATCTCAAAACCAGCATTGAAGGAGGCCGGAACAAGAGAGAAAAAAAAAAGTACTAACCAGGCCCGGACCTGCTTAGCTTTCAAGATCAGATGAGATTGGGCTTGTTCAGGATGGTGTGGCTGTAGGTATTGTTTTCCTATTGACCTACATCTCTTATACATCTCAAAACCAGCATTGAAGGAAGTCGGAACAAGAGAGAAAAAAAAAAGGGCCTACAGCACCTGGTATTCCCAGGTGGTCTCGCATCCAAGTACTAACCAGGCCCAGCTCTGCTTAGCTTCCAAGATCAGACGAGATTGGGCTTGTTCAGGGTGGTGTGGCTGTGGGTATTGGTTTCCTATTGACCTACATCTCTTATACATCTAAAAACCAGCATTGAAGGAAGCCGGAACAAGAGAGAAAAAAAAAAAGCCTACAGCACCTGGTATTCCCAGGTGGTCTCCCATCCAAGTACTAACCAGGCCCGTCCCTGCTTAGCTTCCAAGATCAGACGAGATTGGGCTTGTTCAGGGTGGTGCGGCTGTAGGTATTTTTTTCTATTGACCTACATCTCTTATACATCTAAAAACCCGCATTGAAGGAAGCCGGAACAAGAGAGAAAAAAAAAAAGCCTACAGCACCTGGTATTCCCAGGTGGTCTCCCATCCAAGTACTAACCAGGCCCGTCCCTGCTTAGCTTCAAAGATCAGATGAAATTGGGCTTGTTCAGGGTGGTGTGGCTGTAGGTATTGTTTTCCTATTGACCTACATCTCTTATACATCTAGAAACCAGCATTGAAGGAAGCCGGAACAAGAGAGAAGAAAAAAAGGCCTAGAGCACCTGGTATTCCCAGGTGGTCTCCCATCCAAGTACTAACCAGGCCTTGCTCTGCTTAGCTTCCAAGATCAAACGAGATTGGGCTTGTTCAGAGATGTGTAGCTGTAGGTATTGGTTTTGTATTGACCTACATCTCTTATAATCTCAAAAGCAGCATTGAAGGAAGCCGGAACAAGAGAGAAAAAAAAAGGCCTACAGCACCTGGTATTCCCAGGTGGTCTCCCATCCAAGTACTAACCAGGCTTGGCCCTGCTTTGCTTCCAAGATCAGATGAGATTGGGCTTGTTCAGGGTGGTGTGGCTGTAGGTATTTTTTTCCTATTGACCTACATCTCTTATACATCTAGAAACCAGCATTGAAGGAAGCCGGAACAAGAGAGAAAAAAAAAAGTACTAACCACGCCCGGACCTGCTTAGCTTTCAAGATCAGACGAGATTGGGCTTGTTCAGGGTGGTGTGGCTGTAGGTATTAGTTTCCTATTGACCTATATCTTTTATACATCTCAAAACCAGCATTTAAGAAGGCCGGAACAAGAGAGAAAAAAAAAAGTACTAACCAGGCCTGGACCTGCTTAGCTTTCAAGATCAGATGAGATTGGGCTTGTTCAGGGTGGTGTGGCTGTAGGTATTGTTTTCCTATTGACCTACATCTCTTATACATCTCAAAACAAGCATTGAAGGAAGTCGGAACAAGAGAGAAAAAAAAAAGGGCCTACAGCACCTGGTATTCCCAGGTGGTCTCGCATCCAAGTACTAACCAGGCCCGGCTCTGCTTAGCTTCCAAGATCAGAAGAGATTGGGCTTGTTCAGGGTGGTGTGGCTGTGGGTATTGGTTTCCTATTGACCTACATCTCTTATACATCTAAAAACCAGCATTGAAGGAAGCCGGAACAAGAGAGAAAAAAAAAAAGCCTACAGCACCTGGTATTCCCAGGTGGTCTCCCATCCAAGTACTAACCAGGCCCGTCCCTGCTTAGCTTCCAAGATCAGACGAGATTGGGCTTGTTCAGGGTGGTGCGGCTGTAGGTATTGTTTTCCTATTGACCTACATCTCTTATACATCTAAAAACCCGCATTGAAGGAAGCCGGAACAAGAGAGAAAAAAAAAAAGCCTACAGCACCTGGTATTACCAGGCGGTCTCCCATCCAAGTACTAACTAGGCCTGGCCCTGCTTAGCTTCCAAGATCAGATGAGATTGGGCTTGTTCAGGGTGGTGTGCCTGTAGGTATTGGTTCCCTATTGACCTACATCTCTTATACATTTCAAAACCAGCATTGAAGGAAGTCGGAACAAGAGAGAAAAAAAAAATGCCTACAGCACCTGGCATTCCCAGGTGGTCTCCCATCCAAGTACTAACCAGGCCCGGCCCTGCTTAGCTTCCAAGATCAGATGAGATTAGGCTTGTTCAGGGTGGTGTGGCTTTAGGTATTGTTTTCATATTGACCTACATCTCTTATACATCTAAAAACCCGCATTGAAGGAAGCCGGAACAAGAGAGAAAAAAAAAAAGCCTACAGCACCTGGTATTCCCAGGTGGTCTCCCATCCAAGTACTAACTAGGCCTGGCCCTGCTTAGCTTCCAAGATCAGATGAGATTGGGCTTGTTCAGGGTGGTATGGCTGTAGATATTGGTTTCCTAATGACCTACATCACTTATACATCTCAAAACCAGCATTAAAGGAAGCCAGAACAAGAGAGAAAAAAAAAAGTACTAACCAGGCCTGGACCTGCTTAGCTTTCAAGATCAGACGAGATTGGGCTTGTTCAGGGTGTTGTGGCTGTAGGATTTGGTTTCCTTATGACCTACATCACTTATACATCTGAAAACCAGCATTGAAGGAAGCCGGATCAAAAGAGAAAAAAAAAGGCCTACAGCACCTGGCAGTCCTAGGTGGTCTCCCATCCATGTACTAACTAGGCCTGGCGCGGCTTATCTTTCAAGATCAGACGAGATTGTGCTTGTTCAAGGTGGAGTGGCTGTAGGTATTGTTTTCATATTGACCTACATCTCTTATACATCTAGAAACCAGCATTGAAGGAAGCCGGAAAAAGAGAGAAGAAAAAAAAGCCTACAGCACCTGGTATTCCCAGGTGGTCTCCCATCCAAGTACTAACCAGGCCTGGCTCTGCTTAGCTTCCAAGATGAAACGAGATTGGGCTTGTTCAGAGATGTGTAGCTGTAGGTATTGGTTTTGTATTGACCTACATCTCTTATAATCTCAAAACCAGCATTGAAGGAAGCCGGAACAAGAGAGAAAAAAAAAGCCTACAGCACCTGGTATTTCCAGGTGGTCTCCCATCCAAGTACTAACCAGGCCCGGCTCTGCTTAGCTTCCAAGATCAGACGAGATTGGGCTTGTTCAGGGTGGTGTGGCTGTAGGTATTGGTTTCCTATTGACCTACATCTCTTATACATCTCAAAACCAGCATTGAAGGAGGCCGGAACAAGAGAGAAAAAAAAAAGCCTACAGCACCTGGTATTTCCAGGTGGTCTCCCATCCAAGTACTAACCAGGCCCAGCCCTGCTTAGCTTCCAAGATCAGACGAGACTGGGCTTGTTCAGGGTGGTGTGGCTGTAGGTATTGGTTTCCTATTGACCTACATCTCTTATACATCTAAAAACCAGCATTGAAGGAAGCCGGAACAAGAGAGAAAAAAAAAAGGCCTACAGCACCTGGTATTCCCAGGTGGTCTCCCATCCAAGTACTAACCAGGCCCGTCCCTGCTTAGCTTCCAAGATCAGATGAGATTGGGCTTGTACAGGGTGGTGTGGCTGTAGGTAACGTTTTCCTATTGACCTACATCTCTTATACATCTAGAAACCAGCATTGTAGGAAGCCGGAAGAAGAGAGAAGAAAAAAAGGCCTACAGCACCTGGTATTCCCAGGTGGTCTCCCATCCAAGTACTAACCAGGCCCGTCCCTGCTTAGCTTCCAAGATCAGACGAGATTGGGCTTGTTCAGGGTGGTGTGGCCGTAGGTATTGTTTTCCTATTGACCTACATCTCTTATACATCTAGAAACCAGCATTGAAGGAAGCCGGAACAAGAGAGAAGAAAAAATGGCCTACAGCACCTGGTATTCCCAGGTGGTCTCCCATCCAAGTACTAACCAGGCCCGGCTCTGTTTAGCTTCCAAGATCAGACGAGATTGGGCTTGTTCAGGGAGGTGTGGCTGTAGGTATTGGTTTCCTATTGACCTACATCTCTTATACATCTCAAAACCAGCATTGAAGGAGGCCGGAACAAGAGAGAAAAAAAAAGCCTACAGCACCTGGTATTTCCAGGTGGTCTCCCATCCAAGTACTAACCAGGCCCGGCTCTGCTTAGCTTCCAAGATCAGACGAGATTGGGCTTGTTCAGGGTGGTGTGGCTGTAGGTATTGGTTTCCTATTGACCTACATCTCTTATACATCTCAAAACCAGCATTGAAGGAGGCCGGAACAAGAGAGAAAAAAAAAAGCCTACAGCACCTGGTATTTCCAGGTGGTCTCCCATCCAAGTACTAACCAGGCCCAGCCCTGCTTAGCTTCCAAGATCAGACGAGACTGGGCTTGTTCAGGGTGGTGTGGCTGTAGGTATTGGTTTCCTATTGACCTACATCTCTTATACATCTAAAAACCAGCATTGAAGGAAGCCGGAACAAGAGAGAAAAAAAAAAGGCCTACAGCACCTGGTATTCCCAGGTGGTCTCCCATCCAAGTACTAACCAGGCCCGTCCCTGCTTAGCTTCCAAGATCAGACGAGATTGGGCTTGTTCAGGGTGGTGTGGCCGTAGGTATTGTTTTCCTATTGACCTACATCTCTTATACATCTAGAATCCAGCATTGTAGGAAGCCGGAAGAAGAGAGAAGAAAAAAAGGCCTACAGCACCTGGTATTCCCAGGTGGTCTCCCATCCAAGTACTAACCAGGCCCGTCCCTGCTTAGCTTCCAAGATCAGACGAGATTGGGCTTGTTCAGGGTGGTGTGGCCGTAGGTATTGTTTTCCTATTGACCTACATCTCTTATACATCTAGAAACCAGCATTGAAGGAAGCCGGAACAAGAGAGAAGAAAAAATGGCCTACAGCACCTGGTATTCCCAGGTGGTCTCCCATCCAAGTACTAACCAGGCCCGACTCTGTTTAGTTTCCAAGATCAGACGAGATTGGGCTTGTTCAGGGAGGTGTGGCTGTAGGTATTGGTTTCCTATTGACCTACATCTCTTATACATCTCAAAACCAGCATTGAAGGAGGCCGGAACAAGAGAGAAAAAAAAAAGCCTACAGCACCTGGTATTTCCAGGTGGTCTCCCATCCAAGTACTAACCAGGCCCAGCTCTGCTTAGCTTCCAAGATCAGACGAGATTGGGCTTGTTCAGGGTGGTGTGGTTGTAGGTATTGGTTTCCTATTGACCTACATCTCTTATACATCTCAAAACCAGCATTGAAGGAGGCCGGAACAAGAGAGAAAAAAAAAAGCCTACAGAACCTGGTATTTCCAGGTGGTCTCCCATCCAAGTACTAACCAGGCCCAGCCCTGCTTAGCTTCCAAGATCAGACGAGACTGGGCTTGTTCAGGGTGGTGTGGCTGTAGGTATTGGTTTCATATTGACCTACATCTCTTATACATCTAAAAACCAGCATTGAAGGAAGCCGGAACAAGAGAGAAAAAAAAAAAGCCTACAGCACCTGGTATTCCCAGGTGGTCTCCCACCCAAGTACTAACCAGGACCAGCCCTGCTTAGCTTCCAAGATCAGACGAGATTGGGCTTGTTCAGGGTGGTGTGGCTGTAGGTATTGATTTCCTATTGACCTACATCTTTTATACATCTAAAAACAAGCATTGAAGGAAGCTGGAACAAGAGAGAAAAAAAAAAGGCCTACAGCACCTGGTATTCCCAGGTGGTTTCCCATCCAAGTACTAACCAGGCCCGGCCCTGCTTAGTTTCCAAGATCAGACGAGATTGGGCTTGTCCAGGGTGGTGTGGCTGTAGGTATTGGTTTCCTAATGACCTACATCACTTATACATTTTAAAACCAGCATTGAAGGAAGCCAGAAGAAGAGAGAAAAAAAAAAGTACTAACCAGGCCCGGACCTGCTTAGCTTTCAAGATCAGACGAGATTGGGCTTGTTCAGGGTGGTGTGGCTGTAGGTATTGGTTTCTTATTGACCTACATCTCTTATACATCTCAAAACCAGCATTGAAGGAGGCCGGAACAAGAGAGAAAAAAAAAAGCCTACAGCACCTGGTATTCCCAGGTGGTCTCCCATCCAAGTACTAACCAGGCCCAGCTCTGCTAAGCTTCCAAGATCAGACGAGATTGGGCTTGTTCAGGGTGGTGTGGCTGTAGGTATTGGTTTCCTATTGACCTACATCTCTTATACATCTCAAAACCAGCATTGAAGGAGGCCGAAACAAGAGAGAAAAAAAAAAGCCTACAGCACCTGGTATTTCCAGGTGGTCTCCCAGCCAAGTACTAACCAGGCCCAGCTCTGCTTAGCTTCCAAGATCAGACGAGATTGGGCTTGTTCAGGGTGGTGTGGCTGTAGGTATTGGTTTACTATTGACCTACATCTCTTATACATCTCAAAACCAGCATTGAAGGAGGCCGAAACAAGAGAGAAAAAAAAAAGCCTACAGCACCTGGTATTTCCAGGTGGTCTCCCATCCAAGTACTAACCAGGCCCAGCCCTGCTTAGCTTCCAAGATCAGACAAGATTGGGCTTGTTCAGGGTGGTGTGGCTGTAGGTATTGTTTTCCTATTGACCTACATCTCTTATACATCTAAAAACAAGCATTGAAGGAAGCCGGAACAAGAGAGAAAAAAAAAAAGGCCTACAGCACCTGGTATTCCCAGGGGGTCTCCCATCCAAGCACTAACCAGGCCCGGCCCTGCTTAGCTTCCAAGATCAGACGAGATTGGGCTTGTCCAGGGTGGTGTGGCTGTAGGTATTGGTTTCCTAATGACCTACATCACTTATACATTTTAAAACCAGCATTGAAGGAAGCCAGAACAAGAGAGAAAAAAAAAAGTACTAACCAGGCCCAGACCTGCTTAGCTTTCAAGATCAGACGAGATTGGGCTTGTTCAGGGTGGTGTGGCTGTAGGTATTGGTTTCCTATTGACCTACATCTCTTATACATATCAAAACCAGCATTGAAGGAGGCCGGAACAAGAGAGAAAAAAAAAAGCCTACAGCACCTGGTATTTCCAGGTGGTCTTCCATCTAAGTACTAACCAGGCCCAGCCCTGCTTAGCTTCCAAGATCAGACGAGATTGGGCTTGTTCAGGGTGGTGTGGCTGTATATTACGGTTTCCTATTGACCTACATCTCTTATACATCTCAAAACCAGCATTGAAGGAAGTCGGAACAAGAGAGAAAAAAAAAAGGGCCTACAGCACCTGGTATTCCCAGGTGGTCTCGCATCCAAGCACTAACCAACCCCGGCTCTGCTTAGCTTCCAAGATCAGGCTTGTTCAGGGTGGTGTGTCTGTATGTATTGGTTTCCTATTGACCTACATCTCTTATACATCTAAAAACCAGCATTGAAGGAAGCCGGAACAAGAGAGAAAAAAAAAAAGCCTACAGCACCTGGTATTCCCAGGTGGTCTCCCATCCAAGTACTAACCAGGCCTGGCCCTGCTTAGCTTCCAAGATCAGACGAGATTGGGCTTGTTTAGAGATGTGTAGCTGTAGGTTTTGTTTTCCTATTGACCTACATCTCTTATTATCTCAAAACCAGCATTGAAGGAAGCCGGAACAAGAGAGAAAAAAAAAAGGCCTAAAGCACCTTGTATTCCCAGGTGGTCTCCCATCCAAGTACTAACCAGGCCCGTCCCTGCTTAGCTTCCAAGATCAGACGAGATTGGGCTTGTTCAGGGTGGTGTGGCTGTAGGTAATGTTTTCCTATTGACCTACATCTCTTATACATCTAGAAACCAGCATTGAAGGAAGCCGGAAGAAGAGAGAAGAAAAAAAGGCCTACAGCACCTGGTATTCCCAGGTGGTCTCCCATCCAAGTACTAACCAGGCCCGTCCCTGTTTAGCTTCCAAGATCAGACGAGATTGGGCTTGTTCAGGGTGGTGTGGCTGTAGGTATTGCTTTCCTATTGACCTACATCTCTTATACATCTAGAAACCAGCATTGAAGGAAGCCGGAACAAGAGAGAAGAAAAAATGGCCTACAGCACCTGGTATTCCCAGGTGGTCTCCCATCCAAGTACTAACCAGGCCTGGCTCTGCTTAGCTTCCAAGATCAGACGAGATTGGGCTTGTTCAAGGAGGTGTGGCTGTAGGTATTGGCTTCCTATTGACCTACATCTCTTATACATCTCAAAACCAGCATTGAAGGAGGCCGGAACAAGAGAGAAAAAAAAAAGCCTACAGCACCTGGTATTTCCAGGTGGTCTCCCATCCAAGTACTAACCAGGCCCAGCCCTGCTTAGCTTCCAAGATCAGACGAGATTGGGCTTGTTCAGGGTGGTGTGGCTGTAGGTATTGGTTTCCTATTGACCTACATCTCTTATACATCTCAAAACCAGCATTGAGGGAAGTCGGAACAAGAGAGAAAAAAAAAAGGGCCTACAGCACCTGGTATCCCCAGGTGGTCTCGCATCCAAGTACTAACCAGGCCCGGCTCTGCTTAGCTTCCAAGATCAGGCTTGTTCAGGGTGGTGTGGCTGTAGGTATTGGTTTCCTATTGACCTACATCTCTTATAATCTAAAAACCAGCATTGAAGGAAGCCGGAACAAGAGAGAAAAAAAAAAGGCCTACAGCACCTGGTATTCCCAGGTGGTCTTCCATTCAAGTACTAACCAGGCCCGTCCCTGCTTAGCTTCCAAGATCAGATGAGATTGGGCTTGTTCAGGGTGGTGTGGCTGTAGGTATTGATTTCCTATTGACCTACATCTCTTATACATCTAGAAAACAGCATTGAAGGAAGCCGGAACAAGAGAGAAGAAAAAAAGGCCTACAGCACCTGGTATTCCCAGGTGGTATCCCATCCAAGTACTAACCAGGCCTGTCCCTGCTTAGCTTCCAAGATCAGATGAGATTGGGCTTGTTCAGGGTGGTGTGGCTGTAGGTATTGTTTTTCTATTGACCTACATCTCTTATACATCTCAAAACCAGCATTGAAGGAGGCCGGAACAAGAGAGAAAAAAAAAAGCCTACAGCACCTGGTATTTCCAGGTGGTCTCCCATCCAAGTACTAACCAGGCCCAGCCCTGCTTAGCTTCCAACATCAGACGAGATTGGGCTTGTTCAGGGTGGTGTGGCTGTAGGTATTGTTTTCCTATTGACCTACATCTCTTATACATCTCAAAACCAGCATTGAAGG
>JAVHZZ010000196.1:90000-92500 GCA_036250195.1 Mixophyes australis | reverse complement strand
GAAGGAAGCCGGATCAAAAGAGAAAAAAAAAAGGCCTACAGCACCTTGCATTCCCAGGTGGTCTCCCATCCATGTACTAACTAGGCCTGGCGCGGCTTATCTTTCAAGATCAGACGAGATTGTGCTTGTTCAAGGTGGAGTGGCTGTAGGTATTAGTTTCTTATTGACCTACATCTCTTATACATCTCAACACCAGCATTGAAGGAAGCCGGAACAAGAGAAAAAAAAAAAGGCCTACAGCACCTAGTATTCCCAGGTGGTCTCCCATCCAAGTACTAATCAGGCCTGGCCCTGCTTAGCTTCCAAGATCAGATGAGATTAGGCTTGTTCAGGGTGGTGTGGCTATTGGTATTGTTTTCATGTTGACCTACATCTCTTATACATCTAGAAACCAGCATTGAAGGAAGCCGGAACAAGAGAGAAGAAAAAAAGGCCTACAGCACCTGGTATTCCCAGGTGGTCTCCCATCCAAGTACTAACCAGGCCCGGCTCTGCTTAGCTTCCAAGATCAGATGAGATTGGGCTTGTTCAGGGTGGTGTGGCTGTAGGTATTGGTTTCCTCTTGACCTACATCTCTTATACATCTCAAAACCAGCATTGAAGGAGGCCGGAACAAGAGAGAAAAAAAAAAGGCCTACAGCACCTGGTATTCCCAGGTGGTCTCCCATCCAAGTGCTAACCAGGCCTGGCCCTGCTTAGCTTCCAAGATCAGACGAGATTGGGCTTGTTCAGGGTGGTGTGGCTGTAGGTATTGGTTTCCTAATGACCTACATCACTTATACATCTCAAAATAAGCATTGAAGGAAGCCGAAACAAGAGAGGGAAAAAAAAGGCCTACAGCACCTGGTATTCCCAGGTGGTCTCCCATTCAAGTACTAACTAGGCCTGGCGCTGCTTATCTTGAAAAGATCAGACGAGATTGTGCTTGTTCAAGGTGGAGTGGTTGTAGGTATCGGTTTTCTATTGACCTACATCTCTTATACATCTCAAAACCAGCATTGAAGGAAGCCGGAACAAGAGAGATAAAAAAAAAGGCCTACAGCAGCTGGTATTGCCAGGTGGTCTCCCATCCAAGTACTAACCAGGCTCGGCCCTGCTTAGCTTCCAAGATCAGACGAGATTGGGCTTGTTCAGGGTGGTGTGGCTGTAGGATTTGGTTTCCTATTGACCTACATCTCTTATACATCTCAAAACCAGCATTGAAGGAAGCCGGAACAAGAGAGAAAAAAAAAAGGCCTAAAGCACCTGGTATTCCCAGGTGGTCTCCCATCAAAGTACTAACCAGGTCCGGCCCTGCTTAGCTTCCAAGATCAAACGAGATTGGGATTGTTCAGAGATATGTAGCTGTAGGTATTGGTTTTATATTGACCTACATCTCTTATAATCTCAAAACCAGCATTGAAGGAAGCCGGAACAAGAGAGAAAAAAAAAGGCCTACAGCACCTGGTATTCCCAGGTGGTCTCCCATCCAAGTACTAACCAGGCCTGGCCCTGCTTAGCTTCAAAGATCAGATGAGATTGGGCTTGTTCAGGGTGGTGTGGCTGTAGGTATTGTTTTCCTATTGACCTACATCTCTTATACATCTAGAAACCAGCATTGAAGGAAGCCGGAACAAGAGAGAAGAAAAGAAGGCCTACAGCACCTGGTATTCCCAGGTGGTCTCCCATCCAAGTACTAACCAGGCCCGGCTCTGCTTAGCTTCAAAGATCAGATGAGATTGGGCTTGTTCAGGGTGGTGTGGCTGTAGGTATTGTTTTCCTATTGACCTACATCTCTTATACATCTAGAAACCAGCATTGAAGGAAGCCGGAACAAGAGAGAAAAAAAAAAGTACTAACCACGCCCGGACCTGCTTAGCTTTCAAGATCAGACGAGATTGGGCTTGTTCAGGGTGGTGTGGCTGTAGGTATTGGTTTCCTATTGACCTACATCTCTTATACATCTCAAAACCAGCATTGAAGGAGGCCGGAACAAGAGAGAAAAAAAAAAGTACTAACCAGGCCCGGACCTGCTTAGCTTTCAAGATCAGATGAGATTGGGCTTGTTCAGGGTGGTGTGGCTGTAGGTATTGTTTTCCTATTGACCTACATCTCTTATACATCTCAAAACCAGCATTGAAGGAAGTCGGAACAAGAGAGAAAAAAAAAAGGGCCTACAGCACCTGGTATTCCCAGGTGGTCTCGCATCCAAGTACTAACCAGGCCCAGCTCTGCTTAGCTTCCAAGATCAGACGAGATTGGGCTTGTTCAGGGTGGTGTGGCTGTGGGTATTGGTTTCTTATTGACCTACATCTCTTATACATCTAAAAACCAGCATTGAAGGAAGCCGGAACAAGAGAGAAAAAAAAAAAGCCTACAGCACCTGGTATTCCCAGGTGGTCTCCCATCCAAGTACTAACCAGGCCCGTCCCTGCTTAGCTTCCAAGATCAGACGAGATTGGGCTTGTTCAGGGTGGTGCGGCTGTAGGTATTTTTTTCTATTGACCTACATCTCTTATAC
>JAVHZZ010000196.1:70000-72500 GCA_036250195.1 Mixophyes australis | reverse complement strand
AAGGAGGCCGAAACAAGAGAGAAAAAAAAAAGCCTACAGCACCTGGTATTTCCAGGTGGTCTCCCATCCAAGTACTAACCAGGCCCAGCCCTGCTTAGCTTCCAAGATCAGACAAGATTGGGCTTGTTCAGGGTGGTGTGGCTGTAGGTATTGTTTTCCTATTGACCTACATCTCTTATACATCTAAAAACAAGCATTGAAGGAAGCCGGAACAAGAGAGAAAAAAAAAAAGGCCTACAGCACCTGGTATTCCCAGGGGGTCTCCCATCCAAGCACTAACCAGGCCCGGCCCTGCTTAGCTTCCAAGATCAGACGAGATTGGGCTTGTCCAGGGTGGTGTGGCTGTAGGTATTGGTGTCCTAATGACCTACATCACTTATACATTTTAAAACCAGCATTGAAGGAAGCCAGAACAAGAGAGAAAAAAAAAAGTACTAACCAGGCCCAGACCTGCTTAGCTTTCAAGATCAGACGAGATTGGGCTTGTTCAGGGTGGTGTGGCTGTAGGTATTGGTTTCCTATTGACCTACATCTCTTATACATATCAAAACCAGCATTGAAGGAGGCCGGAACAAGAGAGAAAAAAAAAAGCCTACAGCACCTGGTATTTCCAGGTGGTCTTCCATCCAAGTACTAACCAGGCCCAGCCCTGCTTAGCTTCCAAGATCAGACGAGATTGGGCTTGTTCAGGGTGGTGTGGCTGTATATTACGGTTTCCTATTGACCTACATCTCTTATACATCTCAAAACCAGCATTGAAGGAAGTCGGAACAAGAGAGAAAAAAAAAAGGGCCTACAGCACCTGGTATTCCCAGGTGGTCTCGCATCCAAGCACTAACCAACCCCGGCTCTGCTTAGCTTCCAAGATCAGGCTTGTTCAGGGTGGTGTGTCTGTATGTATTGGTTTCCTATTGACCTACATCTCTTATACATCTAAAAACCAGCATTGAAGGAAGCCGGAACAAGAGAGAAAAAAAAAAAGCCTACAGCACCTGGTATTCCCAGGTGGTCTCCCATCCAAGTACTAACCAGGCCTGGCCCTGCTTAGCTTCCAAGATCAGACGAGATTGGGCTTGTTTAGAGATGTGTAGCTGTAGGTTTTGTTTTCCTATTGACCTACATCTCTTATTATCTCAAAACCAGCATTGAAGGAAGCCGGAACAAGAGAGAAAAAAAAAAGGCCTAAAGCACCTTGTATTCCCAGGTGGTCTCCCATCCAAGTACTAACCAGGCCCGTCTCTGCTTAGCTTCCAAGATCAGACGAGATTGGGCTTGTTCAGGGTGGTGTGGCTGTAGGTAATGTTTTCCTATTGACCTACATCTCTTATACATCTAGAAACCAGCATTGAAGGAAGCCGGAAGAAGAGAGAAGAAAAAAAGGCCTACAGCACCTGGTATTCCCAGGTGGTCTCCCATCCAAGTACTAACCAGGCCCGTCCCTGTTTAGCTTCCAAGATCAGACGAGATTGGGCTTGTTCAGGGTGGTGTGGCTGTAGGTATTGTTTTCCTATTGACCTACATCTCTTATACATCTAGAAACCAGCATTGAAGGAAGCCGGAACAAGAGAGAAGAAAAAATGGCCTACAGCAGCTGGTATTCCCAGGTGGTCTCCCATCCAAGTACTAACCAGGCCTGGCTCTGCTTAGCTTCCAAGATCAGACGAGATTGGGCTTGTTCAGGGAGGTGTGGCTGTAGGTATTGGCTTCCTATTGACCTACATCTCTTATACATCTCAAAACCAGCATTGAAGGAGGCCGGAACAAGAGAGAAAAAAAAAAGCCTACAGCACCTGGTATTTCCAGGTGGTCTCCCATCCAAGTACTAACCAGGCCCAGCCCTGCTTAGCTTCCAAGATCAGACGAGATTGGGCTTGTTCAGGGTGGTGTGGCTGTAGGTATTGGTTTCCTATTGACCTACATCTCTTATACATCTCAAAACCAGCATTGAGGGAAGTCGGAACAAGAGAGAAAAAAAAAAGGGCCTACAGCACCTGGTATCCCCAGGTGGTCTCGCATCCAAGTACTAACCAGGCCCGGCTCTGCTTAGCTTCCAAGATCAGGCTTGTTCAGGGTGGTGTGGCTGTAGGTATTGGTTTCCTATTGACCTACATCTCTTATAATCTAAAAACCAGCATTGAAGGAAGCCGGAACAAGAGAGAAAAAAAAAAGGCCTACAGCACCTGGTATTCCCAGGTGGTCTTCCATTCAAGTACTAACCAGGCCCGTCCCTGCTTAGCTTCCAAGATCAGATGAGATTGGGCTTGTTCAGGGTGGTGTGGCTGTAGGTATTGATTTCCTATTGACCTACATCTCTTATACATCTAGAAAACAGCATTGAAGGAAGCCGGAACAAGAGAGAAGAAAAAAAGGCCTACAGCACCTGGTATTCCCAGGTGGTATCCCATCCAAGTACTAACCAGGCCCGGCTCTGCTTAGCTTCCAAGATCAGACAAGACTGGGCTTGTTCAGAGTGGTGTGGCTGTAGGTATTGGTTTCCTAT
>JAVHZZ010000196.1:50000-57500 GCA_036250195.1 Mixophyes australis | reverse complement strand
GACCTACATCACTTATACATCTCAAAACCAGCATTAAAGGAAGCCAGAACAAGAGAGAAAAAAAAAAGTACTAACCAGGCCTGGACCTGCTTAGCTTTCAAGATCAGACGAGATTGGGCTTGTTCAGGGTGTTGTGGCTGTAGGATTTGGTTTCCTTATGACCTACATCACTTATACATCTGAAAACCAGCATTGAAGGAAGCCGGATCAAAAGAGAAAAAAAAAGGCCTACAGCACCTGGCAGTCCTAGGTGGTCTCCCATCCATGTACTAACTAGGCCTGGCGCGGCTTATCTTTCAAGATCAGACGAGATTGTGCTTGTTCAAGGTGGAGTGGCTGTAGGTATTGTTTTCATATTGACCTACATCTCTTATACATCTAGAAACCAGCATTGAAGGAAGCCGGAACAAGAGAGAAGAAAAAAAAGCCTACAGCACCTGGTATTTCCAGGTGGTCTCCCATCCAAGTACTAACCAGGCCCGGCTCTGCTTAGCTTCCAAGATCAGACGAGATTGGGCTTGTTCAGGGTGGTGTGGCTGTAGGTATTGGTTTCCTATTGACCTACATCTCTTATACATCTCAAAACCAGCATTGAAGGAGGCCGGAACAAGAGAGAAAAAAAAAAGCCTACAGCACCTGGTATTTCCAGGTGGTCTCCCATCCAAGTACTAACCAGGCCCAGCCCTGCTTAGCTTCCAAGATCAGACGAGACTGGGCTTGTTCAGGGTGGTGTGGCTGTAGGTATTGGTTTCCTATTGACCTACATCTCTTATACATCTAAAAACCAGCCTTGAAGGAAGCCGGAACAAGAGAGAAAAAAAAAAGGCCTACAGCACCTGGTATTCCCAGGTGGTCTCCCATCCAAGTACTAACCAGGCCCGTCCCTGCTTAGCTTCCAAGATCAGATGAGATTGGGCTTGTACAGGGTGGTGTGGCTGTAGGTAACGTTTTCCTATTGACCTACATCTCTTATACATCTAAAAACCAGCATTGAAGGAAGCCGGAACAAGAGAGAAAAAAAAAAGGCCTACAGCACCTGGTATTCCCAGGTGGTCTCCCATCCAAGTACTAACCAGGCCCGTCCCTGCTTAGCTTCCAAGATCAGATGAGATTGGGCTTGTACAGGGTGGTGTGGCTGTAGGTAACGTTTTCCTATTGACCTACATCTCTTATACATCTAGAAACCAGCATTGTAGGAAGCCGGAAGAAGAGAGAAGAAAAAAAGGCCTACAGCACCTGGTATTCCCAGGTGGTCTCCCATCCAAGTACTAACCAGGCCCGTCCCTGCTTAGCTTCCAAGATCAGACGAGATTGGCCTTGTTCAGGGTGGTGTGGCCGTAGGTATTGTTTTCCTATTGACCTACATCTCTTATACATCTAGAAACCAGCATTGAAGGAAGCCGGAACAAGAGAGAAGAAAAAATGGCCTACAGCACCTGGTATTCCCAGGTGGTCTCCCATCCAAGTACTAACCAGGCCCGGCTCTGTTTAGCTTCCA
The DNA here is from genome assembly GCA_036250195.1 of Mixophyes australis. Lineage (NCBI taxonomy): Eukaryota > Metazoa > Chordata > Amphibia > Anura > Limnodynastidae > Mixophyes > Mixophyes australis. The sequence goes on along the minus strand of JAVHZZ010000196.1, from coordinate 56,002 downwards.
AGATCAGACGAGATTGGGCTTGTTCAGGGAGGTGTGGCTGTAGGTATTGGTTTCCTATTGACCTACATCTCTTATACATCTCAAAACCAGCATTGAAGGAGGCCGGAACAAGAGAGAAAAAAAAAGCCTACAGCACCTGGTATTTCCAGGTGGTCTCCCATCCAAGTACTAACCAGGCCCGGCTCTGCTTAGCTTCCAAGATCAGACGAGATTGGGCTTGTTCAGGGTGGTGTGGCTGTAGGTATTGGTTTCCTATTGACCTACATCTCTTATACATCTCAAAACCAGCATTGAAGGAGGCCGGAACAAGAGAGAAAAAAAAAAGCCTACAGCACCTGGTATTTCCAGGTGGTCTCCCATCCAAGTACTAACCAGGCCCAGCCCTGCTTAGCTTCCAAGATCAGACGAGACTGGGCTTGTTCAGGGTGGTGTGGCTGTAGGTATTGGTTTCCTATTGACCTACATCTCTTATACATCTAAAAACCAGCATTGAAGGAAGCCGGAACAAGAGAGAAAAAAAAAAGGCCTACAGCACCTGGTATTCCCAGGTGGTCTCCCATCCAAGTACTAACCAGGCCCGTCCCTGCTTAGCTTCCAAGATCAGATGAGATTGGGCTTGTACAGGGTGGTGTGGCTGTAGGTAACGTTTTCCTATTGACCTACATCTCTTATACATCTAGAATCCAGCATTGTAGGAAGCCGGAAGAAGAGAGAAGAAAAAAAGGCCTACAGCACCTGGTATTCCCAGGTGGTCTCCCATCCAAGTACTAACCAGGCCCGTCCCTGCTTAGCTTCCAAGATCAGACGAGATTGGGCTTGTTCAGGGTGGTGTGGCCGTAGGTATTGTTTTCCTATTGACCTACATCTCTTATACATCTAGAAACCAGCATTGAAGGAAGCCGGAACAAGAGAGAAGAAAAAATGGCCTACAGCACCTGGTATTCCCAGGTGGTCTCCCATCCAAGTACTAACCAGGCCCGACTCTGTTTAGTTTCCAAGATCAGACGAGATTGGGCTTGTTCAGGGAGGTGTGGCTGTAGGTATTGGTTTCCTATTGACCTACATCTCTTATACATCTCAAAACCAGCATTGAAGGAGGCCGGAACAAGAGAGAAAAAAAAAAGCCTACAGCACCTGGTATTTCCAGGTGGTCTCCCATCCAAGTACTAACCAGGCCCAGCTCTGCTTAGCTTCCAAGATCAGACGAGATTGGGCTTGTTCAGGGTGGTGTGGTTGTAGGTATTGGTTTCCTATTGACCTACATCTCTTATACATCTCAAAACCAGCATTGAAGGAGGCCGGAACAAGAGAGAAAAAAAAAAGCCTACAGAACCTGGTATTTCCAGGTGGTCTCCCATCCAAGTACTAACCAGGCCCAGCCCTGCTTAGCTTCCAAGATCAGACGAGACTGGGCTTGTTCAGGGTGGTGTGGCTGTAGGTATTGGTTTCCTATTGACCTACATCTCTTATACATCTAAAAACCAGCATTGAAGGAAGCCGGAACAAGAGAGAAAAAAAAAAGGCCTACAGCACCTGGTATTCCCAGGTGGTCTCCCATCCAAGTACTAACCAGGCCCGGCCCTGCTTAGCTTCCAAGATCAGACGAGATTAGGCTTGTCCAGGGTGGTGTGGCTGTAGGTATTGGTTTCCTAATGACCTACATCACTTATACATTTTAAAACCAGCATTGAAGGAAGCCAGAAGAAGAGAGAAAAAAAAAAGTACTAACCAGGCCCGGACCTGCTTAGCTTTCAAGATCAGACGAGATTGGGCTTGTTCAGGGTGGTGTGGCTGTAGGTATTGGTTTCCTATTGACCTACATCTCTTATACATCTCAAAACCAGCATTGAAGGAGGCCGGAACAAGAGAGAAAAAAAAAAGCCTACAGAACCTGGTATTTCCAGGTGGTCTCCCATCCAAGTACTAACCAGGCCCAGCCCTGCTTAGCTTCCAAGATCAGACGAGACTGGGCTTGTTCAGGGTGGTGTGGCTGTAGGTATTGGTTTCCTATTGACCTACATCTCTTATACATCTAAAAACAAGCATTGAAGGAAGCTGGAACAAGAGAGAAAAAAAAAAGGCCTACAGCACCTGGTATTCCCAGGTGGTCTCCCACCCAAGTACTAACCAGGACCAGCCCTGCTTAGCTTCCAAGATCAGACGAGATTGGGCTTGTTCAGGGTGGTGTGGCTGTAGGTATTGATTTCCTATTGACCTACATCTTTTATACATCTAAAAACAAGCATTGAAGGAAGCTGGAACAAGAGAGAAAAAAAAAAGGCCTACAGCACCTGGTATTCCCAGGTGGTCTCCCATCCAAGTACTAACCAGGCCCGGCCCTGCTTAGTTTCCAAGATCAGACGAGATTGGGCTTGTCCAGGGTGGTGTGGCTGTAGGTATTGGTTTCCTAATGACCTACATCACTTATACATTTTAAAACCAGCATTGAAGGAAGCCAGAAGAAGAGAGAAAAAAAAAAGTACTAACCAGGCCCGGACCTGCTTAGCTTTCAAGATCAGACGAGATTGGGCTTGTTCAGGGTGGTGTGGCTGTAGGTATTGGTTTCCTATTGACCTACATCTCTTATACATCTCAAAACCAGCATTGAAGGAGGCCGGAACAAGAGAGAAAAAAAAAAGCCTACAGCACCTGGTATTCCCAGGTGGTCTCCCATCCAAGTACTAACCAGGCCCAGCTCTGCTAAGCTTCCAAGATCAGACGAGATTGGGCTTGTTCAGGGTGGTGCGGCTGTAGGTATTGGTTTCCTATTGACCTACATCTCTTATACATCTCAAAACCAGCATTGAAGGAGGCCGAAACAAGAGAGAAAAAAAAAAGCCTACAGCACCTGGTATTTCCAGGTGGTCTCCCATCCAAGTACTAACCAGGCCCAGCTCTGCTTAGCTTCCAAGATCAGACGAGATTGGGCTTGTTCAGGGTGGTGTGGCTGTAGGTATTAGTTTACTATTGACCTACATCTCTTATACATCTCAAAACCAGCATTGAAGGAGGCCGAAACAAGAGAGAAAAAAAAAAGCCTACAGCACCTGGTATTTCCAGGTGGTCTCCCATCCAAGTACTAACCAGGCCCAGCCCTGCTTAGCTTCCAAGATCAGACAAGATTGGGCTTGTTCAGGGTGGTGTGGCTGTAGGTATTGTTTTCCTATTGACCTACATCTCTTATACATCTAAAAACAAGCATTGAAGGAAGCCGGAACAAGAGAGAAAAAAAAAAAGGCCTACAGCACCTGGTATTCCCAGGGGGTCTCCCATCCAAGCACTAACCAGGCCCGGCCCTGCTTAGCTTCCAAGATCAGACGAGATTGGGCTTGTCCAGGGTGGTGTGGCTGTAGGTATTGGTTTCCTAATGACCTACATCACTTATACATTTTAAAACCAGCATTGAAGGAAGCCAGAACAAGAGAGAAAAAAAAAAGTACTAACCAGGCCCAGACCTGCTTAGCTTTCAAGATCAGACGAGATTGGGCTTGTTCAGGGTGGTGTGGCTGTAGGTATTGGTTTCCTATTGACCTACATCTCTTATACATATCAAAACCAGCATTGAAGGAGGCCGGAACAAGAGAGAAAAAAAAAAGCCTACAGCACCTGGTATTTCCAGGTGGTCTTCCATCTAAGTACTAACCAGGCCCAGCCCTGCTTAGCTTCCAAGATCAGACGAGATTGGGCTTGTTCAGGGTGGTGTGGCTGTATATTACGGTTTCCTATTGACCTACATCTCTTATACATCTCAAAACCAGCATTGAAGGAAGTCGGAACAAGAGAGAAAAAAAAAAGGGCCTACAGCACCTGGTATTCCCAGGTGGTCTCGCATCCAAGCACTAACCAACCCCGGCTCTGCTTAGCTTCCAAGATCAGGCTTGTTCAGGGTGGTGTGTCTGTATGTATTGGTTTCCTATTGACCTACATCTCTTATACATCTAAAAACCAGCATTGAAGGAAGCCGGAACAAGAGAGAAAAAAAAAAAGCCTACAGCACCCGGTATTCCCAGGTGGTCTCCCATCCAAGTACTAACCAGGCCTGGCCCTGCTTAGCTTCCAAGATCAGACGAGATTGGGCTTGTTTAGAGATGTGTAGCTGTAGGTTTTGTTTTCCTATTGACCTACATCTCTTATTATCTCAAAACCAGCATTGAAGGAAGCCGGAACAAGAGAGAAAAAAAAAAGGCCTAAAGCACCTTGTATTCCCAGGTGGTCTCCCATCCAAGTACTAACCAGGCCCGTCCCTGCTTAGCTTCCAAGATCAGACGAGATTGGGCTTGTTCAGGGTGGTGTGGCTGTAGGTAATGTTTTCCTATTGACCTACATCTCTTATACATCTAGAAACCAGCATTGAAGGAAGCCGGAAGAAGAGAGAAGAAAAAAAGGCCTACAGCACCTGGTATTCCCAGGTGGTCTCCCATCCAAGTACTAACCAGGCCCGTCCCTGTTTAGCTTCCAAGATCAGACGAGATTGGGCTTGTTCAGGGTGGTGTGGCTGTAGGTATTGTTTTCCTATTGACCTACATCTCTTATACATCTAGAAACCAGCATTGAAGGAAGCCGGAACAAGAGAGAAGAAAAAATGGCCTACAGCACCTGGTATTCCCAGGTGGTCTCCCATCCAAGTACTAACCAGGCCTGGCTCTGCTTAGCTTCCAAGATCAGACGAGATTGGGCTTGTTCAGGGAGGTGTGGCTGTAGGTATTGGCTTCTTATTGACCTACATCTCTTATACATCTCAAAACCAGCATTGAAGGAGGCCGGAACAAGAGAGAAAAAAAAATGCCTACAGCACCTGGTATTTCCAGGTGGTCTCCCATCCAAGTACTAACCAGGCCCAGCCCTGCTTAGCTTCCAAGATCAGACGAGATTGGGCTTGTTCAGGGTGGTGTGGCTGTAGGTATTGGTTTCCTATTGACCTACATCTCTTATACATCTCAAAACCAGCATTGAGGGAAGTCGGAACAAGAGAGAAAAAAAAAAGGGCCTACAGCACCTGGTATCCCCAGGTGGTCTCGCATCCAAGTACTAACCAGGCCCGGCTCTGCTTAGCTTCCAAGATCAGGCTTGTTCAGGGTGGTGTGGCTGTAGGTATTGGTTTCCTATTGACCTACATCTCTTATAATCTAAAAACCAGCATTGAAGGAAGCCGGAACAAGAGAGAAAAAAAAAAGGCCTACAGCACCTGGTATTCCCAGGTGGTCTTCCATTCAAGTACTAACCAGGCCCGTCCCTGCTTAGCTTCCAAGATCAGATGAGATTGGGCTTGTTCAGGGTGGTGTGGCTGTAGGTATTGATTTCCTATTGACCTACATCTCTTATACATCTAGAAAACAGCATTGAAGGAAGCCGGAACAAGAGAGAAGAAAAAAAGGCCTACAGCACCTGGTATTCCCAGGTGGTATCCCATCCAAGTACTAACCAGGCCTGTCCCTGCTTAGCTTCCAAGATCAGATGAGATTGGGCTTGTTCAGGGTGGTGTGGCTGTAGGTATTGTTTTTCTATTGACCTACATCTCTTATACATCTCAAAACCAGCATTGAAGGAGGCCGGAACAAGAGAGAAAAAAAAAAGCCTACAGCACCTGGTATTTCCAGGTGGTCTCCCATCCAAGTACTAACCAGGCCCAGCCCTGCTTAGCTTCCAACATCAGACGAGATTGGGCTTGTTCAGGGTGGTGTGGCTGTAGGTATTGTTTTCCTATTGACCTACATCTCTTATACATCTAGAAACCAGCATTGAAGGAAGCCGGAACAAGAGAGAAGAAAAAATGGCCTACAGCACCTGGTATTCCCAGGTGGTCTCCCATCCAAGTACTAACCAGGCCTGGCTCTGCTTAGCTTCCAAGATCAGACGAGATTGGGCTTGTTCAGGGAGGTGTGGCTGTAGGTATTGGCTTCTTATTGACCTACATCTCTTATACATCTCAAAACCAGCATTGAAGGAGGCCGGAACAAGAGAGAAAAAAAAAAGCCTACAGCACCTGGTATTTCCAGGTGGTC
>JAVHZZ010000196.1:27500-35000 GCA_036250195.1 Mixophyes australis | reverse complement strand
CCAGCATTGAAGGAGGTCGGAACAAGAGAGAAAAAAAAAAGGGCCTACAGCACCTGGTATTCCCAGGTGGTCTCGCATCCAAGTACTAACCAACCGTGGCTCTGCTTAGCTTCCAAGATCAGGCTTGTTCAGGGTGGTGTGGCTGTATGTATTGGTTTCCTATTGACCTACATCTCTTATACATCTAAAAACCAGCATTGAAGGAAGCCGGAACAAGAGAGGAAAAAAAAAAAGCCTACAGCACCTGGTATTCCCAGGTGGTCTCCCATCCAAGTACTAACCAGGCCTGGCCCTGCTTAGCTTCCAAGATCAGACGAGATTGGGCTTGTTTAGAGATGTGTAGCTGTAGGTTTTCGTTTCCTATTGACCTACATCTCTTATTATCTCAAAACCAGCATTAAAGGAAGCCGGAACAAGAGAGAAGAAAAAAAGGCCTACAGCACCTGGTATTCCCAGTTGGTCTCCCATCCAAGTACTAAACAGGCCCAGCCCTGCTTAGCTTCCAAGATCAGACGAGATTGGGCTTGTTCAGGGTGGTGTGGCTGTAGGTATTGTTTTCTTATTGCCCTACATCTCTTATACATCTAGAAACCAGCATTGAAGGAAGCCGGAACAAGAGAGAAGAAAAAAAGGCCTACAGCACCTGGTATTCCCAGGTGGTCTCCCATCCAAGTACTAACCAGGCCTGGCTCTGCTTAGCTTCCAAGATCAGACGAGATTGGGCTTGTTCAGGGTGGTGTGGCTGTAGGTATTGGTTCCCTATTGATCTACATCCCTTATACATCTCAAAACCAGCATTGAAGGAGGCCGGAACAAGAGAGAAAAAAAAAGCCTACAGCACCTGGTATTTCCAGGTGGTCTCCCATCCAAGTACTAACCAGGCCCAGCCCTGCTTAGCTTCCAAGATCAGACGAGATTGGGCTTGTTCAGGGTGGTGTGGCTGTAGGTATTTGTTTTCATATTGACCTACATCTCTTATACATCTCAAAACCAGCATTGAAGGAAGTCGGAACAAGAGAGAAAAAAAAAAGGGCCTACAGCTCCTGGTATCCCCAGGTGGTCTTGCATCCAAGTACTAACCAGGCCCGGCTCTGCTTAGCTTCCAAGATCAGGCTTGTTCAGGGTGGTGTGGCTGTAGGTATTGGTTTCCTATTGACCTACATCTCTTATACATCTAAAAACCAGCATTGAAGGAAGCCGGAACAAGAGAGAAAAAAAAAAGCGTACAGCACCTGGTATTCCCAGGTGGTCTCCCATCCAAGTACTAACCAGGCCTGGCCCTGCTTAGCTTCCAAGATCAAACGAGATTGGGCTTTTTTAGAGATGTGTAGCTGTAGGTTTTGGTTTCCTATTGACCTACATCTCTTATAATCTCAAAACCAGCATTTAAGGAAGCCGGAACAAGAGAGAAAAAAAAAAGGCCTACAGCACCTGGTATTCCCAGGTGGTCTCCCATCCAAGTACTAACCAGGCCTGTCCCTGCTTAGCTTCCAAGATCAGACGAGATTGGGCTTGTTCAGGGTGGTGTGGCTGTAGATATTGTTTTCCTATTGACCTACATCTCTTATACATCTCAAAACCAGCATTGAAGGAGGCCGGAACAAGAGAGAAAAAAAAAAGTACTAACCAGGCCCGGACCTGCTTAGCTTTCAAGATCAGACGAGATTGGGCTTGTTCAGGGTGGTGTGGCTGTAGGTATTGGTTTCCTATTGACCTACATCTCTTATACATCTCAAAACCAGCATTGAAGGAGGCCGGAACAAGAGAGAAAAAAAAAAGCCTACAGCATCTGGTATTTCCAGGTGGTCTCCCATCCAAGTACTAACCAGGCCTGGCCCTGCTTAGCTTCCAAGATCAGACGAGATTGGCTTGTTTAGGGTGGAGTGGCTGTAGGTATTGGTTTCCTATTGACCTACATCTCTTATACATCTCAAAACCAGCATTGAAGGAAGCCGGAACAAGAGAGAAAAAAAAAAGGCCTACAGCACCTGGTATTCTCCGGTGGTCTCCCATCAAAGTACTAACCAGGTACGGCCCTGCTTAGCTTCCAAGATCAAACGAGATTGGGCTTGTTCAGAGATGTGTGGCTGTAGGTATTGGTTACCTATTGACCTACATCTCTTATAATCTCAAAACCAGCATTGAAGGAAGCCGACACAAGAGAGAAAAAAAAAAGGCCTACAGCACCTTGTATTCCCAGGTGGTCTCCTATCCAAATACTAACCAGGCCAAGCCCTGCTTAGCTTCCAAGATCAGATGAGATTGGGTTTATTCAGGGTGGTGTGGCTGTAGGTATTGGGTTCCTAATGAACTACATCTCTTATACATCTCAAAACCAGCATTGAAGGAAGCCAGAACAAGAGAGAAAAAAAAAAGGCCTACAGCACCTGGTATTCCCAGGTGGTCTCCCATCCAAGTACTAAACAGGCCTGGCACTGCTTAGCTTCCAAGATAAGACGAGATTGTGCTTGTTCAAAGTGGAGTGGTTGTAGGTATTGGTTTCCTAATGAACTACATCTCTTATACATCTCAAAACCAGCATTGAAGGAAGCCAGAACAAGAGAGAAAAAAAAAAAGGCTACAGCACCTGTTATTCCCAGGTGGTCTCCTATCCAAATACTAACCAGGCCAAGCCCTGCTTAGCTTCCAAGATCAGATGAGATTGGGTTTATTCAGGGTGGTGTGGCTGTAGGTATTGTTTTCCTAATGACCTACATCACTTATACATCTCAAAATAAGCATTGAAGGAAGCCGGAACAAGAGAGGAAAAAAAATGGCCTACAGCACCTGGTATTCCTAGGTGGTCTCCCATTCAAGTACTAACTAGGCCCGGCGCTGCTTATCTTTCAAGATCAGACGAGATTGTGCTTGTTCAAGGTGGAGTGGTTGTAGGTATTGGTTTCCTATTGACCTACATCTCTTATACATCTTAAAACCAGCATTGAAGGAAGCCGGAACAAGAGAGAAAAAAAAAAGGCCTACAGCATCTGGTATTCCCAGGTGGTCTCCCATCAAAGTACTAACCAGGTCCGGCCCTGCTTAGCTTCCAAGACCAAACGAGATTGGGCTTGTTCAGAGATGTGTAGCTGTAGGTATTGGTTTCTATTGACCTACATCTCTTATAATCTCAAAACCAGCATTGAAGGAAGCCGGAACAAGAGAGAAAAAAAAAGGCCTACAGCACCTGGTATTCCCAGGTGGTCTCCCATCCAAGAACTAACCAGGCCCATCCCTGCTTAGCTTCCAAGATCAGACGAGATTGGGCTTGTTCAGGGTGGTGCGGCTGTAGGTATTGTTTTCCTATTGACCTACATCTCTTATACATCTAAAAACCAGCATTGAAGGAAGCCGGAACAAGAGAGAAAAAAAAAAAGCCTACAGCACCTGGTATTCCCAGCTGGTCTCCCGTCCAAGTACTAACTAGGCCTGGCCCTGCTTAGCTTCCAAGATCAGACGAGATTGGGCTTGTTCAGGGTGGTGTGGCTGTAGGTATTGGTTTCCTAATGACCTACATCACTTATACATCTCAAAACCAGCATTGAAGGAAGCCAAAACAAGAGAGAAAAAAAAAAGTACTAACCAGGCCCGGAACTGCTTAGCTTTCAAGATCAGACGAGATTGGGCTTGTTCAGGGTGGTGTGGCTGTAGATATTGGTTCCCTATTGACCTACATCTCTTATACATCTCAAAACCAGCATTGAAGGAAGTCGGAACAAGAGAGAAAAAAAAAAATGCCTACAGCACCTGGTATTCCCAGGTGGTCTCGCATCCAAGTACTAACCAGGCCCGGCTCTACTTAGCTTCCAAGATCAGACGAGATTGGGCTTGTTTAGGGTGTTGTGGCTGTAGGATTTGGTTTCTTAATGACCTACATCACTTATACATCTGAAAACCAGCATTGAAGGAAGCCGGATCAAAAGAGAAATAAAAAGGCCTACAGCACCTGGTATTCCCAGGTGGTCTCCCATCCATGTACTAACTAGGCCTGGCGTGGCTTATCTTTCAAGATCAGACGAGATTGTGCTTGTTCAAGGTGGAGTGGCTGTAGGTATTAGTTTACTATTGACCTACATCTCTTATACATCTAGAAACCAGCATTGAAGGAAGCCGGAACAAGAGAGAAGAAAAAAAGGCCTACAGCACCTGGTATTCCCAGGTGGTCTCCCATCCAAGTACTAACCAGGCCCGGCTCTGCTTAGCTTCCAAGATCAGACAAGATTGGGCTTGTTCAGGGTGGTGTGGCTGTAGGTATTGGTTTCCTATTGACCTACATCTCTTATACATCTCAAAACCAGCATTGAAGGAGGCCGGAACAAGAGAGAAAAAAAAAAGGCCTACAGCACCTGGTATTCCCAGGTGGTCTCCCATCAGAGTACTAACCAGGTCCAGCCCTGCTTAGCTTCCAAGATTGAACGAGATTGGGATTGTTCAGAGATGTGTAGCTGTAGGTAATGGTTTTGTATTGACCTACATCTCTTATAATCTCAAAACCAGCATTGAAGGAAGCCGGAACAAGAGAGAAAAAAAAAGGCCTACAGCACCTGGTATTCCCAGGTGGTCTCCCATCCAAGTACTAACCAGGCCCGGCCCTGCTTAGCTTTGAAGATCAGATGAGATTGGGCTTGTTCAGGGTGGGGTGGCTGTAGGTATTGTTTTCCTATTGACCTACAACTCTTATACATCTAGAAACCAGCATTGAAGGAAGCCGGAACAAGAGAGAAGAAAAAAAGGCCTACAGCACCTGGTATTCCCAGGTGGTCTCCCATCCAAGTACTAACCAGGCCCGGCTCTGCTTAGCTTCCAAGATCAGACGAGATTGGGCTTGTCCAGGGTGGTGTGGCTGTAGGTATTGGTTTTCTAATGACCTACATCACTTATACATTTTAAAACCAGCATTGAAGGAAGCCAGAACAAGAGAGAAAAAAAAAGTACTAACCAGGCCCGGACCTGCTTAGCTTTCAAGATCAGACGAGATTGGGCTTGTTCAGGGTGGTGTGGCTGTTGGTATTGGTTTCCTATTGACCTACATCTCTTATACATATCAAAACCAGCATTGAAGGAGGCCGGAACAAGAGAGAAAAAAAAAAGCCTACAGCAACTGATATTTCCAGGTGGTCTCCCATCCAAGTACTAACCAGGCCCAGCCCTGCTTAGCTTCCAAGATCAGACGAGATTGGGCTTGTTCAGGGTGGTGTGGCTGTATGTAACGGTTTTCTATTGACCTACATCTCTTATACATCTCAAAACCAGCATTGAAGAAAGTCGGAACAAGAGAGAAAAAAAAAAGGGCCTACAGCACCTGGTATTCCCAGGTGGTCTCGCATCCAAGTACTAACCAACCCCGGCTCTGCTTAGCTTTCAAGATCAGGCTTGTTCAGGGTGGTGTGGCTGTAGGTATTGGTTTCCTATTGACTTACATCTCTTATACATCTAAAAACCAGCATTGAAGGAAGCCGGAACAAGAGAGAAAAAAAAAATGCCTACAGCACCTGGTATTCCCAGGTGGTCTCCCATCCAAGTACTAACCAGGCCTGGCCCTGCTTAGCTTTCAAGATCAGACGAGATTGGGCTTGTTTAGAGATGTGTAGCTGTAGGTTTTGGTTTCCTATTGACCTACATCTCTTATTATCTCAAAACCAGCATTGAAGGAAGCCGGAACAAGAGAGAAAAAAAAAAGGCCTACAGCACCTGGTATTCCCAGGTGGTCTCCCATCCAAGTACTAACCAGGCCCATCCCTGCTTAGCTTCCAAGATCAGATGAGATTGGGCTTGTTCAGGGTGGTGTGGCTGTAGGTATTGTTTTCCTATTGACCTACATCTCTTATACATCTAGAAACCAGCATTGAAGGAAGCCGGAACAAGAGACAAGAAAAAAAGGCCTACAGCCCCTGGTATTCCCAGGTGGTCTCCCATCCAAGTACTAACCAGGCCCGTCCCTGCTTAGCTTCCAAGATCAGACGAGATTGGGCTTGTTCAGGGTGGTGTGGCTGTAGGTATTGTTTTCCTATTGACCTACATCTCTTATACATCTAGAAAACAGCATTGAAGGAAGCCGGAACAAGAGAGAAGAAAAAAAGGCCTACAGCACCTGGTATGCCCAGGTGGTCTCCCATTCAAGTACTAACTAGGCCTGGTGCTGCTTATCTTTCAAGATCAGACGAGATTGTGCTTGTTCAAGGTGGAGTGGTTGTAGGTATTGGTTTCCTATTGACCTACATCTCTTATACATCTCAAAATAAGCATTGAAGGAAGCCGGAATAAGAGAGGGAAAAAAAAGGCCTACAGCACCTGGTATTCCCAGGTGGTCTCCCATTCAAGTACTAACTAGGCCCGGCGCTGCTTATCTTTCAAGATCAGATGAGATTGTGCTTGTTCAAGGTGGAGTGGTTGTAGGTATTGGTTTCCTATTGACCTACATCACTTATACATCTCAAAACCAGCATTGAAGGAAGCCGGAACAAGAGAGATAAAAAAAAAGGCCTACAGCAGCTGGTATTGCCAGGTGGTCTCCCATCCAATTACTAACCAGGCCCGGCCCTGCTTAGCTTCCAAGATCAGACGAGATTGGGCTTGTTCAGGGTGGTGTGGCTGTAGGTATTGGTTTCCTAATGACCTACATCACTTATACCTTTTAAAACCAGCATTGAAGGAAGCCAGAACAAGAGAGAAAAAAAAAGTACTAACCAGGCCCGGACCTGCTTAGCTTTCAAGATCAGACGAGATTGGGCTTGTTCAGGGTGGTGTGGCTGTAGGTATCGGTTTCCTATTGACCTACATCTCTTATACATATCAAAACCAGCATTGAAGGAGGCCGGAACAAGAGAGAAAAAAAAAGTACTAACCAGGCCCGGACCTGCTTAGCTTTCAAGATCAGATGAGATTGGGCTTGTTCAGGGTGGTGTGGCTGTAGGTATCGGTTTCCTATTGACCTACATCTCTTATACATATCAAAACCAGCATTGAAGGAGGCCGGAACAAGAGAGAAAAAAAAAAGCCTACAGCACCTGATATTTCCAGGTGGTCTCCCATCCAAGTACTAACCAGGCCCAGCCCTGCTTAGCTTCCAAGATCAGACGAGATTGGGCTTGTTCAGGGTGGTGTGGCTGTAGGTAACTGTTTCCTATTGACCTACATCTCTTATACATCTCAAAACCAGCATTGAAGAAAGTCGGAACAAGAGAGAAAAAAAAAAGGGCCTACAGCACCTGGTATTCCCAGGTGGTCTCGCATCCAAGTACTAACCAACCCCGGCTCTGCTTAGCTTCCAAGATCAGGCTTGTTCAGGGTGGTGTGGCTGTAGGTATTGGTTTCCTATTGACTTACATCTCTTATACATCTAAAAACCAGCAATGAAGGAAGCCGGAACAAGAGAGAAAAAAAAAAAGCCTACAGCACCTGGTATTCCCAGGTGGTCTCCCATCCAAGTACTAACCAGGCCCATCCCTGCTTAGCTTCCAAGATCAGATGAGATTGGGCTTGTTCAGGGTGGTGTGGCTGTAG
>JAVHZZ010000196.1:17500-20000 GCA_036250195.1 Mixophyes australis | reverse complement strand
TTGAAGGAAGCCGGAACAAGAGAGAAGAAAAAAAGGCCTACAGCACCTGGTATTCCCAGATGGTCTCCCATCCAAGTACTAACCAGGCCCGTCCCTGCTTAGCTTCCAAGATCAGACGAGATTGGGCTTGTTCAGGGTGGTGTGGCTGTAGGTATTGTTTTCCTATTGACCTACATCTCTTATACATCTAGAAACCAGCATTGAAGGAAGTCGGAACAAGAGAGAAGAAAAAAAGGCCTACAGCACCTGGTATTCCCAGGTGGTCTCCCATCCAAGCACTAACCAGGCCCGGCTCTGCTTAGCTTCCAAGATCAGGCTTGTTCAGGGTGGTGTGGCTGTAGGTATTGGTTTCCTATTGACCTACATCTCTTATACATCTCAAAACCAGCATTGAAGGAGGCCGGAACAAGAGAGAAAAAAAAAAGCCTACAGCACCTGGTATTTCCAGGTGGTCTCCCATCCAAGTACTAACCAGGCCCAGCCCTGCTTAGCTTCCAAGATCAGACGAGATTGGGCTTGTTCAGGGTGGTGTGGCTGTAGGTATTGCTTTCCTATTGACCTACATCTCTTATACATCTCAAAACCAGCATTGAAGGAAGTCGGAACAAGAGAGAAAAAAAAAAAGGGCCTACAGCACCTGGTATCCCCAGGTGGTCTCGCATCCAAGTAGTAACCAGGCCTGGCTCTGCTTAGCTTCCAAGATCAGGCTTGTTCAGGGTGGTGTGGCTGTAGGTATTGGTTTCCTATTGACCTACATCTCTTATACATCTAAAAACCAGCATTGAAGGAAGCCGGAACAAGAGAGAAAAAAAAAAAGCCTACAGCACCTGGTATTTCCAGGTGGTCTCCCATCCAAGTACTAACCAGGCCCAGCCCTGCTTAGCTTCCAAAATCAGACGAGATTGTGCTTGTTCAGGGTGGTGTGGCTGTAGGTATTGGTTTCCTAATGACCTACATCTCTTATACATCTCAAAACCAGCATTGAAGGAGGCCGGAACAAGAGAGAAAAAAAAAGCCTACAGCACCTGGTATTTCCAGGTGGTCTCCCATCCAAGTACTAACCAGGCCCAGCCCTGCTTAGATTCCAAGATCAGACGAGATTGGGCTTGTTCAGGGTGGTGTGGCTGTTGGTATTGTTTTCCTATTGACCTACATCTCTTATACATCTAGAAACCAGCATTGAAGGAAGCCGGAACAAGAGAGAAGAAAAAAAGGCCTACAGCACCTGGTATTCCCAGGTGGTCTCGCATCCAAGTACTAACCAGGCCTGGCTCTGCTTAGCTTCCAAGATCAGGCTTGTTCAGGGTGGTGTGGCTGTAGGTATTGGTTTCCTATTGACCTACATCTCTTATACATCTAAAAACCAGCATTGAAGGAAGCCGGAACAAGAGAGAAAAAAAAAAAGCCTGCAGCACCTGATATTCCCAGGTGGTCTCCCATCCAAGTACTAACCAAACCTGGCCCTGCTTAGCTTCCAAGATCAAACGAGATTGGGCTTGTTTAGAGATGTGTAGCTGTAGGTTTTGGTTTCCTATTGACCTACATCTCTTATAATCTCAAAACCAGCATTGAAGGAAGCCGGAAGAAGAGAGAAAAAAAAAAAGCCTACAGCACCTGGTATTCCCAGGTGGTCTCCCATCCAAGTACTAACCAGGCCCGTCCCTGCTTAGCTTCCAAGATCAGACGAGATTGGGCTTGTTCAGGGTGGTGTGGCTGTAGGTATTGGTTTCCTATTGACCTACATCTCTTATACATCTGAAAACCAACATTGAAGGAGGCCGGAACAAGAGAGAAAAAAAAAAGCCTACAGCACCTGGAATTTCCAGGTGGTCTCCCATCCAAGTACTAACCAGGCCCAGCCCTGCTTAGCTTCCAAGATCAGACGAGATTGGGCTTGTTCAGGGTGGTGTGGCTGTAGGTATTGTTTTCCTATTGACCTACATCTCTTATACATCTAAAAACCAGCATTGAAGGAAGCTGGAACAAGAGAGAAGAAAAAAAGGCCTACAGCACCTGGTATTCCCAGGTGGTCTCCCATCGAAGTACTAACCAGGCCCGTCCCTGCTTAGCTTCCAAAATCAGACGAGATTGGGCTTGTTCAGGGTGGTGTGGCTGTAGGTATTGGTTTCCTATTGACCTACATCTCTTATACATCTAGAAACCAGCATTGAAGGAAGCCGGAACAAGAGAGAAGAAAAAAAGGCCTACAGCACCTGGTATTCTCAGGTGGTCTCCCATCCAAGCACTAACCAGGCCCGGCTCTGCTTAGCTTCCAAGATCAGACGAGATTGGGCTTGTTCAGGGTGGTGTGGCTGTAGGTATTGGTTTCCTATTGACCTACATCTCTTATACATCTCAAAACCAGCATTGAAGGAGGCCGGAACAAGAGAGAAAAAAAAAAGCCTACAGCACCTGGTATTTCCAGGTGGTCTCCCATCCAAGTACTAACCAGGCCCAGCCCTGCTTAGCTTCCAAGATCAGACGAGATTGGGCTTGTTCA